>APFE031659467.1:91565-102155 GCA_000404065.3 Pinus taeda
TGAATAAAATTTCATGATTTCTTCTTGTAAAATTGTTTCTTGGAGGTTGTCGGAGACCATAACATCTATCTCTATGAGATGCTTTACAGTCTTTTGCCATATGACCAAAGTTTGAACAAGAATAAAAATAACCAAAAAATGAACTTTGGTACCTGGGAGATGGAGGTCTTCTTGATGTACTTCTGAAGCCTTTCTGCCTTGAGATCCTTTGATGATAACCATTCCCACTTGCCTCTTTGACATTATCTACATTTCCTTTTGGAATAGGATTTCTTCTATTGTAGCCTTCATTTTTCTCCTTACCTTTGCTGGAACTAGGAGAACCACACTTTCTTTATGGCTTCTTCACATCCCTTTTGCTTAAAGCATTTTCATTCTTGTTTGAGGGTTCACCTACATACCCCAGTCTTGATTTATCAAATGGACATCTGTGATAGCTCAGCATGTCATCCAAGGCTTGAGAGCTCTTCATGATTTTGTTCATCCCTTCAACCTTTTTCCTGAGGAGGACAATCTCTTCTTCCAGTCTTTCACACTCATTATTCTTCTTTGCAAGTTGTTACTTAGTTTCTTCCTTGCTACGAGTAGCTTCAGCTGCTACTATTTTAAGGGAGATGATATCTGACTTCATTTTGAAGATTTCTTCATTCTTTGCTTGACTGCTCTTCATTTTATTTTCAACTCCTTGTGCGTGCTTCCTGGCTTCTTGTAATTCAGACTTAAGGGAGGAGACCTCTAACTTGTACTGTCCAATCTCTTCTACAAGTTTGTTCACTCTCTTGTGCCTTTGTTCAAGTTGACTTGACAAGGAATCTTCCTGCTTCTTTGCTTTATTCAACTGATTGTCATGGATATGACTTCTTCATGTTGCTTCCTTTTGCTTTCATCAAGTTCCTTCTTAAGCTTGACGAGCTCTTCATCCCTTTCTTGTACTTGAAGCTTGATGAGGTCAACCTTTTCATTTTCAGCTTCTATGATGGGTTCAGAATTTCCTTCTTGACTGATGGTCATGGTCAGTTCTCCCTTTGCATGAAGGTCATGAAGTCTGTCCCATATATCCTTTGCTGATGAATATTTTCCTAGATTCTTCTTTACAGAATCAGGCAGTCCATCCAAGATTGTCTTTGCTGCTTTTGCATTGTACTCCTTGGATTCTCTATCCATCTTGCTATCATCAATCAATGATTCCCAAATTTCAATCCCTTCATACTATAAGAAAGTCCTCATTTTTATTTCCCATATATCAAAGTTCCCATTGAACCTTGGAGCCTCAAATAGAATACTTACAAATTGATTGTTTTCTATTTTAGTAGAAGAGGGAGACACATTTTTAGGAGGACTCGAGACTTTCTTCCTTGACCTTTCCATTATTAACTATGATTCAAATACATGATTGTTTTTTTAAAACCACTGACTGTTTCTTCAACAACAACACAAAAAAACTAATATGAAAAATACCTGGATCCTTTTACCAGAGACTTCACTCTGCTGGAGAAGATTTACTGCTGCAACAAAAGGAACTTTCCTTCAGCTTCTTTAACACTTTTAAAGAGCCTCGATCTCCTTTGATACCACTGTTGGGGAATTTTCTGGTAAAATCCCAAAAACAAAAAAAAGGTATGCACAGAGACAATCCTCTGTTTTTCTTCACAAGATCTTTAACACAGCGGAAACAAATAAAATTTCTGAGCAGCGGACAGAGTTTTCACATATATAAAAACACTTCGTATTTATTAATAAAAGACTGATACAAAATTCATCCTCTTTCACTCAGAGGGATTCACCAATAACATTTCAACAAAAAAATACTCTGTCTCCTCCTGAGATTTTACACTGCTGTGTGTAAAGATGTCTTTTACATTGTTGCTGTAAAAACAGACTTCAATTACAAAAACTACATTCATGCTGTTGCATGCTCCTTTCTTACTTCACACTGCTGTGCCTATTTTTCTTCATTTCACTGCGGCGCGTTTTTCTTTTTCCACTCTTAAAACTATACATACGCACTGATGTGCCTCTCTTTACAATTACATCGTCAACACAAAAAACATTACATATATATGATAACAAAAGAGAATTACTTCAAGTTTTCACTTGCCATGCTGCCGTAAAATAATAAAAAAAAACAATAAAATTAAATGGTTTCACCAACTTTTATTTGTGCCCATACTCCCGTTGAAATAAAATTAAAAACTTCACCAAAACTTACCAACACACAGTAAATTACATTTACTGTTTTACTGACAAAACTGGTGGTAAAGAAACTTTTACTTCAGGTCAAATTCATTTGCTGCGGGCCTGTACTTCAATCGTTGACTTCAATTGGATCACATCGCACAATCACAATTTGCGGGAGGAAAAATGGAACACTATTATATTGGTGCGATTTGGGATTTGCAATTTGATCGCATCGCACCATCCCAATTGGAGAAATCAAGTGAACCAAATGGAGGATCCAAGCATGCATGCGATCTGCGATAAGATCGCATCGCAGAAAACACGGAAAACACAATTAAGGAAATGATAAAGGAATGTGATTTGCGATATGATCGCATCGCAAGGAAAAAACTGCAGTTGAAATCACAATTTCAACATTGAGATCAATCTTATCAATTAAGGTTGTATTTTTTGCTCCAAATAGATTGAGTGTTTAGATGCCAGAGGATGGTTTGATGAGCTTATATGCCATGAGTTTCCTAGAGGCTGAATCATATACAAAGAAGAGGCCAAGTTATTTTAAGTTCCAACAGTAAATTTATGAGGGAGGCCGATTACTTGTGTGATTTGATATTTTGCTCCAAGTTTAATATCTCGTTGGGCCATATTATTACAAGCAGAATTCTTTCAGAAGTGGACCAAATCATCTCCCACCTCTGTTTAAGAAGGGAAGGCCGAGCCATTGAAGACTACAACTATATTCCTGGAAGGGGCCGAGTGGTATTGTGGCCCTCTGTTTATCGCAGGATCCAAGGTTACAACGTAAAACACAGAGTCGTAGAGGAACTTCGGAGGCCATGAAGTTACGCTCGTCCTGCACATATTGGGAGGCTGTGAGGCCAGAGACATTTCCTCAAAGAAGACTCAGGCCTTAAGGCGTCACCCTATAGTAGAAATAAAGGGTCTCTACCAACATACGTCGGGTCGCTCCACCTGTTGACTGTGCAGAGAGGAGATGCTATAGTGAGACAACAGAGGTTGTTCCACCAGGTTGCAGGAGGTATAATGACGTCATCCACCACAGACAATCATCTTCTTTCACCAACTCTAAAAGTATCTCTAAGATGCACAAAACTTCATTCCGTTATCACTGCAAAAATTGGTGTCGCACATGAATTATGCATCCCTGCAACAATGGGTGTTTCCCGTGGACGCTAAATAATCTGTGATTACTGTCGAAGAATATCAACTCATGTATAAGCTAACCGATTCAACAATTATCTTATGTCTTCTTTATATTTCCTATTTGCATGGATGCCATCGAATTATTTGGACTACCGGAAGCCTTGAAAACTATCCCGAGCCTGCGGAAAAAATATATGTCAATTCAACCATTGTTTAGGTCATGCAATGCCAAGAGGAAGCCTACATAAATCGATCTCATCACGGTACGTAATCCACTATTCTTGTTTTGTATAGTTAAAAAACAATATGTACCAACAAACAAAAATATATAAGAGGGGTAAGTTTGGTGTCTATTAAAGAAAGCAGTTATATATATAAGACAGGGTGAGTTTGGGATTTTTTTGGGAGATATAAAAAAGAATAAGGTGGACCCATATTATGCTTTGGTAGGGATAATATGGATCGTCTTGAAAAGATTCTTCAGAAACTTCTTGATGAGCTAGTGAGAATATATGGTTTTTTACACACAAAAACTTCCTTGAACTAAATAATGGTCAAAGCAACAGACTATTTTCGAAAAGGGTCCATATTATTTTGCAGCAGAAGCACCCATGGGAAGCAAGTAGAGGACATGGAAGAGAGACTATATTCTTTGCACTTGGATCTGAATTACAGCGAGCAAAGTCATCCATAGACCTTCGTGAGTCGGAGGAACTAGACACATGTTTGTCCAAGTTGGGGCAACCAAAATGGAAGAAACTCAATTGGGCTCTCAAGCTATCCATGCTTGCACTAATACAACCCAAACTTTGGGAACATCCTTGTGAAAGAGGTCAGGCTCACAATTTCTTCTTGTTTGAGTAGGGTCATACCACTAAAATCGCCACTACTGCCCTACAATAATGATCTCATGAGAGATATACTATAGCTAATAGTAGAAGCCCTTAAGGGGTTGATTAACATCATGATTTCTATCTTTCAAAAGTGCTGTAGAATTTTAAAACCCATGGCAGAGTTTAGCTTTTGTACCTGTATGTTGAATTTGTAATACGATGACTTAATATTTCAGTTACTACAAAGCTTTTACACCAACATTACATCATCTCTTCCAGACCGTGCCAAAACAAGCATGCAAAATATTGTGTCATTATTCTTAGCACGAGATGAGCATTTGCAAGATACTAAGATCTAAAGTGTCGACCATTTGGAGGAAGGAGGAAAAGGTGTCACTAGCGACCTATGATTTAGTCAAAAAGTTAGTCACGCAAAATATAAAATTGCTAAGAAGGGTGCTTACTAGGAAGGAGTTGAGAAGGATGGATAGAGGACACAAGAACAAAAGTTGCAACAAGAATGAACTAAGGAGGAGAGAACTAAGGCTAGTGGGGGCTTGTGTTGGATCTTGTACGTGACAACATTTGTTGGATCTTGTACGTGATGGGATCAAGGGGAGAAACGAGGCAAATGGGCAGTGTAATGGGTGAGCCTGCTCTGTGAGTGTTCCCCGCTCTATTGCGTTGAAAAACCAAAGTATACGAGTTTGAAATAATAGTGTGAAATCTTAAAATATGATTGCCTGGAGGACGATCAAAATGAGGGTTGGGATTGTCTGAGATGAATAGTGTTTATAGTGTTTGCCCAGCCAATTCCATAGAGAAAACACTTTCTGTGTAATTAATAAAATAATATTAATTCCTTCATTTACGAACTAGAGTGGCAAACTTGTGTTGACATTTAATGCACACCCCGGTGAAACTGATGATGCGATGATCTCCACTTCATGCCTTGCCAAAATATCAAGGAAGGAGGTTACCACTCTTGGCATTAAATCCTTACATTCGTGTCTTCCTACATCCATCCATTTCATGGATTTTAATTGCTAAGGAAAATAAATGGTTTATTATTATTTTTATCTATGCTCTGGCTTGCTCCACACGGAAAGGCATTCTGCAAAATTTACATACTTACATCACAATATACTGCAAACAACCCCAACAAATCGAAGTAGTTATAGACATACTATTTATTTGAAAGGTGTTATTATCAAGTACTTTGATTTGTTTTTCAGCATTTTTAATGAGAAGAAACAATTTTGTTTTTTTTTTTGTCTAAGGGGGAGTAATTATAATTTCAAGAAAAGCAAACATGGAAGTAACATATTTGGGGAGAAATGTCGAAGTACTTCGCTTCATTTATGGTATTTAATGTATTTTAATTTTTTTAAAGAATTAAATGAGGTAATAACAAAACTTTATTATAATATACTTATAAATAACTCAAGGTATGTAATTACTTTGAAGTAGCAGAAGTTACATATTTACATACTTTCATTTGTCCCTGCATTCATCCATTTCATGGATTTTAATCGGTAAAGAAAATAAATGGTTTACTAATTTTTTTACCTATGCTTTTTGCTTACTATGCGCTCAAAGACATTTTGCCTTTCTCTTAACCAAAAAATAACGAATTAATGTATACCTTAAGAGGTATACAAATTTTAGCCTCCAATTCATCTTTCGTGAAGTCGTATTTTTTTTTGGTCCATTAAGAAGTCTTCCAATAGTAGCCTTCTAACTCCATTAAGAAGTCTGTGCATATGGGTCTTATGGATGTCTGCAAGGAAAAAATCATATTCTTCTCTTATATAGTGATTTTAGCTGTGATGATCCATAGATGTTATGGATATTAAACTCAAAAGATCACCACAACATATCTAATAATATTATATTAAAACTTTGAAAATTCTACACTCTTAAAGTTGATTAAACTTCAAGATCCATGGATTTAACTATAATTAGTGCATGCATGTGAATATAAATTATGTAAAAAGGCAAAGAATAAAAAAATAAGCTCACATAAACATAAGACAGAAGATATTATCTCTAGGAAATCCTTTCAGGAGAAAACCTAGCTAGAAGGTGAGGTTGCTTAACTCTCATTCTCTATTTGAAAATACGGTTGCAGGTACAAAGAAGTAATTTATGTGGACCGTGGGCTACTATATTGGATAGATATTGTTTATTTTCTCTACCTCCTATCTCTCTTGGCTATCTTTTCTCAACTATGGAACAAAATTCTCTTGAAAAACAAGAATCCCTCTTCCTCCTAGTGGCCCGGTTATAACACAACTCGATAGCCTACTAGTGGTTAAGTATGACTACATCAACTCTTAACTAGAGTTACAAAATAGACTCTTCTAAAGTATTTTACATCACAAGCATGTGACTAGCCCCTTTTATATGAATAATGAGGGTTGACGCGGCATCTTCCCCATCTATAGGTATGAAAAGAAGAAGGTCAACTTCTGAGTGGCATAAATTTTGCATACAGACTCTGATTGATGAGTTTCTTGCACCATTGGAAATATATATATGTGTATAATATCATGGAAAGGTGGGGGGCCATAACGGAAAATTATTACCCCCAAAAAACTTCATTTGATGCCTCAAAATTCTCCCGAAAGGTTTCAAACCTCGTTTCACCAAACTTGGTCCCACTCTGAAAACGGTCCCGTCAGCTTATTCCTCCACATTATCTATTCCAAATGAAGTGAGATTGATGAAAAACAATATAATGATCCAATTTGGATGATCCAATGCAATGTAGAAATTTCTACAAATCTGGCTCTCATACCATCTAGAAATTTCTATGAATCGCGTTGTGATAATATGTAGAAATTCCTTGTAGATTCAGGTTGCAGATTGTAATATGATAAAACAAAAGACTTGAATCTACTTTAATCATCATCACAAAAAAAAATTGGTCGAGAAATTATGATCATACAAGAGAAATAATTAAATCACACATAAGATAATGATTTTCTTGGGAAAGTCACATCTAACAAACTCGACTATCTGTATATTGCATTAGTCAAAGAATCAAGATGAATACAATATGCTTTGGTCAACCTTGAGCTCAACTAGCACAAATATTTTCTATCCTCTACCTGACTGGCTACCTTTGGCCAATACTAATCCAAATTCTCAGCCTTCCAAGCTCCTACTTCCTTGTGTTGTTCCCTTGGGAGGTATCCTCTACTTAATTAGGAAATTCCTCAGTTATGAATTATGCAATCCTCATGGGCCTTCCTATGACTTCATGCACCATCGTTTTAGTTTAGATGATTTTACAAATAATAGTACATTTTCCTTGAACTCCAATATCAACTGGGTCTTTCTCTGATATAACAGGCATGTGCTAATTATGACCGAATCTTTAGTTTAATGGGTGATCACTACTCGCTGCACCGCACAACACTTCAGACAAGACGCCATTGAACTTCAATCGGCACCCCACTAAACTTGAAGAAACAACCAACTAGAATTCAAGTAGAACTCCACTACTATAGGCGTCACCCCGCTACCACAGGCAACACCCCACTATTGTAGGATGCACCCCACTACTGGACCTCTCACTAATTCCTCCGTCAGTTGGAACTATTTTAATTGACTTTAACTGAGTTAGACTGAATTAAATAATTGCATCTCAAAATAAACTCAACAAGTGCTCTTAATTGTAGGAGACACTCTACATTATTCTAGTTTGATCGTCAACTGAAATTAGTTGAGCTAACTAAGTCAAATTAGCTTATTTAACTATTACAAGCTGTCATGAGATGTGGAGTTACAATTTTATCCCCGATTTAATTCAAGGAAAAACTAAATTGGGATTTTTTCTTCATGCTATTTTTAACAGTTCTTGTTTCAATTTTGAACAAGTTTCAATTGTTCTTCAAATATGATGATGAATATGAGAAGAAGTCAGGTCCAAAGTGGAAGCATTTTGAAACATATGAAGCAACAATGGAGATTCTATAATCAGTCTATAAGTGGGAGATTATTGGGTGTCGAACCTGACTATCTTCATGATTCAGAGGTCTTGTTTCAGTTGGGTGTATACCCCAGGAGGACTATACACCCATCCATGTAGGGGAGACTCGTCCCCCCCACAGGGTACGGAGGGGACAATCCCACTCGAATAGGGGTTCTAGGGGATAGCGTGCTCTCATTGGGGGTTCAGGTACAGTGCACCTAGAGATAAAAATAGAAGTAAAATTTCCTTGTAAAATATTGTAATTTTGTAGTGAATCTACATTGTTCATTACGTGTATGATCTAACGGTAGAAGTTATGTTAATTCAGGGTTTTTTCCTTAGAAGGAAACCCTTGCTTTATATGAGGGAATTGCATTGCGGTTGTGTATCATTATTTTGTGTGTGTGTGTGTGTGTGTGTGAGAGAGAGAGAGAGAGAGAGAGAGAGGACGTTGTGTGAGAGGGAAGGTGAAATTATAGCAGATCTATTGTATTTTGTATCTCTTTAGTTTTCCGAATAATATAAAAGGAAGGACTAGTTGTTTCTTCATGGACGCAGAACAAATTGGGTGAACCACATATATTTTTGTCCCTCTTGTTCTATGAATTTCTATATTTGTGTTTCTACAATATTTTGTGTGTTTCATTGCTCCGTTAACTAATTTCTAACATTAAGAATGCAGGAAGTAAGCCTAAGGATCCTTCCACCATCCTGTAATTGGAAAACTATCCAATTTAGTCATAGGGAGACAAATTCCTATGAAATATGAAGACCTTAGAAATCTTGTAGTTACTGTACAAATTAAAGGTATCAATTTTCCAAATTCTTCAGTAGACCTAGGAGCCACTATAAACATTATGACACTAAAATCATGTTCTTTTATTGGAATACATGAGCTAAGACTGAGTCCCACAATGTTGGAACTAGCTGATAGATTTGTAGTCAAACCAAAAGGAATCCTTGAGGATATAATTGTCTTTGTTGATTCTTGGGAGTATCGTGCTAATTTTCCTGTCCTTAATCTTAAATATAAACTAGAAGGACATCCTCTTATAATGGGTAGGCCTTTGATTTCCACTATCGATGCATATATCAATTGTTGAACTAGGAATATGAAAATTTCTTAGGGAACAAGCATTCAGAGCCTTACCATTTAGCCTCTTGCTAAACCCATCATGGAACTAGGCAACCCAACATGGTTCTCCTACAATTATGAAGAAAGAAATTTGTGTCCTATCCTTACTATTGAAAAATTACTTACCTTCAGACAACAAATAGAAGGTGATATTATCAGTAGCTTTATTACCCAACGATCAGTAGTAGAACACACAATCTGCTGACTACTAGAGGTTGTGTTGGATAATGAAGCTCAGGGAAATCCCATGGAGGATTATACTAGCAATAATATCCCTACAACAGTAGTCAATAACAAAATTCCACTTGAAATTGAAATAGGAAAATTATTAGATATTAATGCTAATCTCACGAGTTCCCAACAGGAACGGTTGTTGCAAGTCCTCAAGAATCATAAAAATTATTTCACTTGGGATTATACGAATATGAAAATTATTGATATTGGATTATGCACACATCATCTCTGTATAGAGAAATATGCTTACCCCATTCGTCAACCACAATGAAGGCTAAACCCACACCTTAAGGACATAGTGAAACAAGAAATTAATAAATTTATTGATGTTAATTTCATATATCTTATATCATACAACCAATGGGTTACACCATTAGTTGTCATCCCCCAAAATAACAGGAAGTGGCATATTTGTGTCGATTATCACGAATTAAACAAAGCTACACAAAAATACTACTTTCCTCTCCCATTCATAGACCATGTTCTTGATACTTTTGTTCGAAGGAAATATTTTTATGTTCTATATGGATTCAACATATATAATCAAATTCATATTTCCTTTGAATATCAAGATAAAACCACATTTACTTTCCCATGGGGAACATTTACATGTTGATTTCTCCCACTTAGTCTCTACAATTCACCCACAAGCTTTCCAAGAACAGTTTTCAGCATATTCTCTAAGTTAATTAGTGACAAACTTGAAGTCTATAGAGGCGACTTAATACCTTGTGGTGATGCATTTGAAGTGGCTCTGTATAATCTAGGAAAATTTCTCATCAGATGTATAACATCAGGGTTATGCCTTAGCCATGAAAAATTCCACATGTTGATGACAAAAGGTGTAGTCTTGGGGCACTTTATTTGTAGAAACCTTTAAAATACCTGTTACACTGAAATTTGTCACCATGACTATCTGCAGTTAATATGGCTCCGTCAATAGTCATATTTTCCTCCTTGTCAAGCCTCATACCTCTGCTCTTCATGTCAAACTTCAAAAAGAGAGAAAGTCACTTAAAACATGTTTATCTCTGGGTACGCAGGTTCTCTCTACCTTTCCTGCGTGT
>APFE031659478.1:0-26491 GCA_000404065.3 Pinus taeda
TAAGGAGCTGCCAACCAAGGTCTGGACTGGGTGGGTATCCCCCTTGTTGTCGACCTGATTTTCGGGGCTTCAACATATTTGGCGCTAGAAGGAGGGCCTAAACATAGTGTCTGTTGGAATGATTTTCAAATTGTAACATTTGAATCTGGATGGCTGCTCACAGACTTCCCATTTGGAGCTGCATCCATGTTCCTACCTCTTCCAACACTCCACCTGAAGTGGTAAGACTCTTGTCTCAGGTAAAATTCAATGGTAAGAATAACTCTTCTGCTTTTAATCATGTTCTTCAATTTATTCAAAGAATTTCAAGTTATGACATTCCAAGAATTGATGAAGGCGTTTTATGCAGAATTTTTACTCTTACACTCACGGCGGAAGCTAGAAAATGGTGCAGAAACCTCCCAGTTGCATCAGTCCACAGCTGGGACCAATTCGCCAAGATTTTCATTCTTGAATTTGATTGTTATGACTATGACCAGGTATATGATGAAATTGATTATCTCAGGAAAAACGATGAATCTATTAGGGATTTTAATATGCGATTTCATCTTGATTGTCTAAAATACGATCTTGAAAGCGAACTCATAGAGGAAGAACCTTTAGATTATGCTAAACATTCCCTGCCTCCTATATCTAATCAAACAGAAATTAGTCCGAGTTTTGTCTCTTTTCTTTCTAATATGAACGAGAATTCCAATTTGAATATGCAAATCGCTCATAATGAAAAAAGCCCTCAAAGCCTAGGAGTTATCCATACTCTAATACAAGAAGACAAAAGCGAGGACGATGGAGGGAAGCCTACCTTGGAACCACGAGATGACTTTGATACAAGGTCAGATGATCTCGTTGCAAGTCAACAAATGCAGACGCCAAGGTTAGAACAACAAACTACTTTTCTTTCAGGAAGTATCAGTACACAAAGGTATGATCTGAAACCCGATGTCTATATTGAATCTGTTGAACGAATATTTTTCCATGATGATAGTCTTAAATGCGTTGCTTCATAATCACACTTCTCTCTTTACCCAGATTTTTTTAATGATGATAACTTTTCTCCTCTCAACATTAAAGATGTTTCAAAAAACACAGAGGATAATTCAAACAAGTCATCATTAGATTTTCAAAATAAAGAGGTAGTTATAGAACATCCCTTGATTCTTTCCAAGCAAGGAATATTTGAATCTCCTTGTCCGAAGATATATGAACAAAAGGAAGAATCTAGGGAAACTTATAAAATTAGTTATGATGGTTAATTTTCCAACGATGATGTTATTGATTTATCTCAAGTAACCCATCAAAGCCCAAAAAATGAGAGATATTCTAATTCGGAAAACATATCATTCAATCCTCATTTTGAGGGCAAAGATCATTCGCCTGATTTTGCTGACCAAGACGATCTCCCGATCTATGATTCATACCATGAAGAAACCCCCATGCCTATTCATAATCATAATTTATCTTCTGTTTCACATGACCTGGCCAATTCTTGTGAACAGCAAAATTTTACAAGCTCATCCCAGTTGTGTTGTAACTTTATTTGTACAAAAAACTTTTTTTATTATTTTTCCCACTTGCACTCATCTTGTACAAAATCAGATTGCGTTTTAAATTTTCAGTTTTTTGATAGATTATTCTGGTATAACCAACACCTTACCAAAGAGCATCCAAAAGACGAGCTACCATTGTTGAAGGCTAAGCTATGTCAAGGAAGTACATAACTTCCTCCATTACAAGATCATCAAGATATAACCAAAATTCATCCTTATTTTTATGATCCAATAGATATCCAGTTGGAAGGAAGATTTTGCGAGAAAGAAATTTCGGACAAAATTCCAACTAGAGTTATGCATTCTTATTCCGCATCCAATGTTAACATTCCAAGGAAAATTCTGTTCTTAACACCAACTTTGGAAAGCTGCATACGTATAGGAGTAAAAATGAGAAAGTGGCTCCATTGGAAATATCATTTCACCTAGTCAAATTTTTGTATAAAATTAGAGTAGGAGTAGGAGTAGTTTAGTTAAGTAGTTAGGTTTATTTTTAAGTAGTTGATAGTCGAAATAAGAAAAGAAGATCATCCCTATCGTCTACACAACCCTAGGGAATGTCTGCTTCTCATCTCGATTAAGTATTTTTCCCCGTGAATAAAGTTTGATTTGGTTAAACAGCATTCGACGTTTACGAAAGACACCTTTTTTCTCTATCAAGATTTTGAACTTCTACTTCTATGAATGACAAATATTTTTCTTTGAAGTTTGACCTTTATTATCAATAGAACTTCAATTCAGATATGATATTAGTTTCAACTCCAAAAAACTGAAGAAAGTAATCTTAGCGAAGCAATTGTTTTACGTCAGTACAATGAAAGGCATCAATGACAAGATGAGGAGTCCCTGTAGAAATAGCGATTACCAAAGAAGCTTTATTATTGTCGTCCAAAACTTTCTTAAGGAAAGAAAATTGACTTCCTCCCTGCTAAAGGAAATCGCAGCATTCAGGGAAGCAATCCAATGAAAACACTATATCTCAAAGAATAAGAGGTCTCATCACGAGCCGACTTATCATCATCACAGATATTATAATTTGCTGACTTTGCCAAAACTGTCCACCAAAACAGGGCAACGACTCAAGATTGTTGCAATCAAAAGACAGGGGGTCCCATCATGAGCCAACTTGTTCAGCAAAAGTATAAATCTAGTGAATGACGGTGTCATAATTTGGCCACCAAACCAAGACATTGTTCTTTAGAGAATAAAAAAGAAAAGTGTCAAAATGGGTTTTTCTCTGAATAGTTGTAAACACTTAGGCAGGATAAAGGATCATTACTGGTTAATAGGTAAGCCTGTCGAGGCTATGGACGCCTGCTGGCAGCAGAGGCTCTACCTACGACAAAGAAGCATATTTGAAAAGGACTGCTATACAGAGAAGACTTTATTTTAATTTTTACTCAAGACCAAGTAAGGGCTGGTGTAAATGCAAGAACAAGCTAAGAATACAAGTAAATAGAAAGGAGTTGAAACGAAATATCATTGATAGTTTGAAGTATAATATTTTTATCTTTCTATAATAGAGTTTAAGTTTTCTGAGAATTTTTTTTTTTTATTATTTTTAGAAGTTTAAAAAACGTCAAAAGAGAGTCAGAGATAACTGGTTCTCCCAAGTGAATCACCAATTGTTGTAGCCAGCAACAACCCCCCCTTTTTTCATTTAAAAATTTGTCCAAAATACTAAATGAATAGGGGACCCCTAGTTTAATTTTGAGAAAAATCAAATTTTCCTTCTTCAAAATAAAGCTACCATCGTAGGCTTAAAACGGTCTTCGAATATTTTAACCTAAGTTTACGATAAGGTAAAGGTCTTTAAGAAATTGCATTAATGCGCAAGGCCCCCCAACGTTAAGCCTAACGTCGCGTCGCAAGAAGTAATTTTCATAAGGAAAAACCTCAAAATCTGCCGATTTGCGATAATGCCGATCGCAAGATCGTACATCGCAGAAATGAAATGGAAATACTTAACAAACATCAAACTCTTGCGACCCGTGATGTTGCGACCTGCGATATTGCGATCGCCGCGATGACACAATCTGCGATCTGGCGATTTGCAATAAGCGCGCCTTGCGATGGCACGATCTTTGATATAGCATAAAGCGAATCATGAATCATTTAATCGTGAATCCTTCGGGCACGCCATTCAAAGATAGGCCACTTACCATAATCTGAATCCAAATCATGCGCTTTTAATGATAGTAAGTGGATTAGTTGTCAGTTATTTAATGAAATAAAGATGCGTGCTTTGCTAAAGAATTGTTTCACGTAAGGTGGCATATTTAGTATATCGGTTGCATTTAAAACTCTCCCATCACCTTTCTCAATCAGTCATTTCCACCTCGCTCGTAATCTGCAGGAACTAGGAGATAAGAAGATTCAAAAAGTCGAACGCAGGAGAAAATGGGAAAGAAGAATAAAGCCCAAGGCTCCGAGGCGAAGGAAAAGGAAAAGGAGATGGCACCCTTGTACACAGACACTGCATGCAACAGGCACGCAGGAATTTAGGAATTAAGCCAGTATAGTTATTCTCGGTGTCCACAACTAGAGAAGTAATATCTCTGATAAATGAATTATACAAGATGAAGATAACAAAGGAAGGAATAGCTCCCTACTTCATGAAAATATCTGAAATGAGAGATAAAATTCGAGAGATTGGGGAATTCATGTCTGACATAGAAATGACAGCTGTAGTACTCAATTCTCTACCTGAGGAGTGGGGAAACTTCACATCAAGCATATATGCCAATAAGGAAGCAACCACTCTCAATGAAATGTGGTCTCTATGCAAGAAAAAGGAAACTAGACTTAAGGAAAATGAAGATGTGGGATCAATGGAGCAAGGATTCGCTACCATAGCCAAAAGAAAGTATAAATTTGGCAAGTTTAGTCCATGAAGAACAAACAACAAAGACATGTACAAAATCCAATGTTTTGGATTCCAAGAATATGGACACTACAAAAGGAATTTTCCTAAGCTTAAGAAGGACAATAACAACAAAAGGAAGAGGGAAGAAGCTCACATACCTCAAGAGATGAAAGAAGAAGGAAAGAAGCAAAAGAAGGAAGATCCTCTTGATCTTTGCTATTACTAGGTCAAACCCTTTACTTCTAGACTTATTTCAAAGTTTTGAGTAATATAGGAGCATGTAGGAATAGAATAAAATTTCATGGCTAGAAACATCTTCTAGAATCTAGAAGCATATAGTACATAGAGTTCTAGATACTCATGAATATGTAGCATTTATAATAAGAATTAAAATGCATGGGTAGGAATATCTTATATAATATAGGAGCATGGTAGATATAGCTCAAGATATTCATATAAAATGAGCATACCTAATATAGGACCTCATCCAGGATGAAAGAAATATTGATCATGATTAAGAATCTTAGAAGACCTCCATTATCAAAATAAAATAAACATTTTCATGGTAAGGGTCTTTAAGATCCTATAATGGAATTTTCAAAAGAAGGTTCATGGACCAAAGCAGATGTCTCATTGGGAATCCCATTCATGGGATTCAAGAAAAGGATGATATGTAGGCAAGCTAAGATGAAGCAAGAAGGGCCACACCAAAGGATGATCAAAGGTGAATCAACATGAGGTATGTACCAAATTTTAGTCATGTTATCATTTGTATATTACTGAGTCATGGGAATAGTTCTATAACATGATCAAGTATGAAAGAATCTCTTTCACCAAGGACATGCTTGAAGGCATGTACTACAATGCAATGAAGGTCAACAAAAGAATATGCTCACATAAGGAGCATGAGACTGTTGACTGAGAAGTAAGAAGAAAATATGAAAAGTCCAGGAAGCAATCAAGGAATGATCTCACAGGAAGCATTAGATGATTGACCTATCTATCTGATAAAAAGAAAATGAAGAAAGAGATCAAGCATGTGGAAGAACACCATGATCACTGAGAATCGCTATCCAACAAGATACTTTGAAGACATCTCCCGAAAGAAGGCAAGACAACTCTAATAATGGAAGAAAGGAATATCGACACCTATAAAGACCTTGGAGATATAAAAGATGTAGATAATTGATTCTACTCTATGAAGATGTCGTGATGAAGAAACCAGCCAACAAAAAGCAATGTTGAAGCAATATCAAGATGAATTCATGATGGGCTACTAGGTCTAAGCATGTAAACAGGAAAGTACAATGAAGCATCCATGAGAACAATACTCCGAAGTATGGACAAGATGATAAAGGAGTAGCCAAGATGACAAGAAAACCTTATGTATGACATGAAATCCACTTTCCTCGAAGGAAGCAATGACATGACAAACCAGGGGGGGAAGTGATTGATGGATGGTTCCCTACCTAGAAGGAGTTCGAACAAAGACAATGACATCAAGAAAGGAAGGAGATCAAGCAGTTGAAGGACCCACAAAGAAGAAGTTGCTAATGAAGGAAAGAGTCCCCAGTTAAGAGGGATCTCTAGCAAGTCCTTGATCAAGAGGGAGTTTTGGATCACCCCTAACTACAAAGGAGTGACAATTGTGTTTTCATTTCATGGGTCATGCACTAGACTAAGACTAACAGTCGTAAGTCTAGATGAAGACCATGAATGGAAATGTAGACACAAAATAGACATAAAATTCTTGTCTTCACTTAGAAAGAAATAATGGGAGGATTAGGTAATCACCTGGCATTTGACACTCTTTGAGGATGTGTAGGGAATCCAAGACAAGAGTAGGAAAGAGGACTGATCTTCTTTGAGGGTTGGGAACCCAAGATAAGAATAGTCCTAGAAGGTCATACTCGGAGAACACACATGTGGGTATGTACCTTGAGAGACAATGATGAAGGTGTTTATAAATCATTGGTCTCGCCAGCATTGTAACTCATAGTCTCATAAAGAGATGCAGTTGTTAGTCAAGTCCTTGCACTATAACAATTCTTATGGATATGATGCTATAACAAATGGATTGCTAATCCAACTTCTCTTATTTGAATTTTTGAATATTGATAATAGTCAAACACCTTGTAATGTTGTATGAATACCTCCCTAGTTAAGAGGGGGTGTTGAAGGTAATTGTAACTAGGTTCGGTCTTCATAAATGTAATTTTTATATTTGTACTTATTCAAGAAAAAAATTATAATATATTTCAATGAGATTCTTACTCATTGAATTAGGTTTTGCACATGTCAAAGTGCTATAGATGAGTCAAATAGTCAAAAGGAAATGTTGAAGGCCTTAAGGGCATGTTACACCATGTATAAAATATTTATTAAAGTTAAAGGGAAAACCTCCAAGCAAAGTCAAGTCTACTCCTATGCAATGGCACCTTCAACAAGCTCCTTCAAGCATACTACACCTGCACCATGGAAACTATCCGCAGTCTTCTCAACAAATCAGCCTCGAATATGCCCTCAAAGTCGGCCTACAAACAGTTGACTATTCGGCCTAAATGGAGGGAAAGACCTCTATTTATAGAGGTTTTCCACTCCAATAAAACACATCAACTCAGCTCTGAAATCTATGAAGGGAAAGGAAATAAAGAACGAATTAAAATGGTCTCCAAAGGCAGCGAAGAGAAATGGTACACCACCGAAGTCTAGGAGTATGTTTTAGGGCTACTACAATCATACATGTGAGAAAATAACCTACCTTCATTTGGGCTAAAACTAGGCCTATAATGTCTCCTCCTCTAGTGTGGAAGAAAGACACTCAAGCGAAGGAGAAGGGAATATACCACCTAGCAATACTCTCCACACATGCGAGAAACTAGGGCACCATTATAGTAGAACATTCATACATTCAAGAAGTTTCTCGGTTGGTCAAAATTGAAGGATACTTGAGCAAGGGATAGAAGAGGAATATCTCATATAGAAGACTCACTCAAGGAAGGTCTATCTCTAGAGAATAATCATAGTAAGAGAACGAAGTGCCGAAAGAAGGAGAATGAAGTGCCGGAAGAAGTGTCGGGGAATAAGGTGCAAAAAGAAGGAAGGACTTGACTTGTGCTTGGAGGATACTCTTTTCAAGAATCCAGGGTTTTTCATTGATCAAGAGAAGCTTCAATAAGAGAAATTCACTAAAGGGTTTTCCTCTCAAGAGAAGAGAGGCTTTGGCCCTGGCAAAGAGCCAAAATCTTGTGTTCATGTTTTTATGTTTTGGTGGCAGTTTGATGAATTACACAAATACACACTAATAAGAATAAGAAGAAGAATAAGATAACAATTAAAAGTAAAAATACTCCACAAATTGTTATCAAGTAATGAAGAATCACTCTACACTACTTTTCCCTAGATTGTTCAACAATTACAACTGAAATAAACTCAATCTGGACCCCTAAAACTTAGGGATCACACTTACATGACTCCTAATAGAATTCCAACGTGAAATTCCTAAGTTAACTAAGTCAACTTAACTTAGTTAACTATTACAAGTTTCTATGAGAAAATAATTACAATTTTAATTCTTAGTTTAATTCAAGGACAAATTAAATTGGAATTTCTGGATTCTATTTTTAACATTTCTTGTTGTTATTTTCAGCACTCCCTCTCAACAAGAAAGGAATTCAACTTGATCCTGATTCTGAAAAATGTTCTACATGCAACACTTCTCTCTAGTGTTGTTGTTACAACAACTATAGAAACAAAAAAACATCCAACCTGAATCAGTATGATGCATCTGTCATCAAATTCTAACTATTATTGCCTCTATCAATTGAAAACTTTGCACTTATGCTGACTCTACCTTTATGCATTGTTGCTAACCCTTATTTGTGCTCTTCAGTATCTGACTACTCTAGCCTCTGCCACTTTGATCTCTGACTGCATCAATCACCACTGATTCCTCTGGCTACTACGTACTTTGGGCTCCCATAGCAAGGTATGATCCATGAGATAAAACCTTTCAATGGACCCTACCCAATTTCAGTCCTCTTGGGAATATCACTTCACATCACCCCACCTCACACCTAGAGGTATGGATATGTGTGCTCCCTCTTCCAACTTGCCTCAAAATTTCACCCTACCAGAGGTATCTGCAATGACTGGATGCCTCCACTCGGTCTCCTCTCTGCTTCTCCAATTGTGGCTGCTCCACAATTGTCTAAGACTGCTTCTGAGGCTTCTTTTGGGGCTGCATGTTGAGAGGTCATTTTCTCTCCCTCTCAACCACCAAGTCTCTAATATGTTCCTTTCTCCTCAAGGCTTTGCATGAATCTTGTACCTGAAGATCATACAGGTTCTTGACCCGTGCATCGATCTGTTTCACATATCCCATGGAAATGTGTATAAGGAAAACCATTCCCTTACTAGAAATCACATCATAGCCACGATCTTCCAATACTGCGACTGAAACAAGATTCTTCTTTAGTCCTAGAACATATATCACATTTGTGATCCTGGCAAGGGAGCTAGACTCCCTGTGAAACGTAATTGTACCGATTCTGGTAGATTTATACCTCCCGCCATATCCAAACTCTATGCTCTACTTGAGGTCTTTCTCTTCAAAATCACTAAAGAGATTTGTGTTCACCTCATATGGAACAAGGCACCGTTGTCAAGATACCACATGCCTCCCATTACAGTGTTGGCCATGCATGCAATGAGAGTGAAATAAAGTTCAAATTGTGAAGCTAGAGCTTCACCTACTGCAGCTACTACAATATCCTTCATTCTTGCTCTCTTCTATGGGAAATTCATGGCATAGTGCCCGTGCTCGTGATAGTGAAAACACTTAACTTTATATAAGTCCATATTCTAGTCACCTGCCTCGCCTTGGGACTTCTTTCCCGTGGCCTTATTTGACTTACTCACTAAGGAAAATTCCTCTTCCACTTCCTTGGAAGAGGTCCCATCTCTGGTGTTCTGTCGAAACTCCTCTTGTACCAAATCCGACCACAGTCATTCCCAATATGGCAACTTCTCCCTCCCATTGACTGAGTCCTGATAACTATGCCGACTCTTGGAATTCCTAGAAGAGGTAGGCTCACCATATCATCCTTGGTAATATTGATCCCAACACTTCCAATCTCATCTCGACAATGAGTGAACTTGGTCAAGTAATTTGGAATTGAGTCGCCCGCCTTCATCTTGATTTTTAGAAGTTTGTCCTTGAGTGCCAACTTCCTATGGTCACTGTTGTTCTGAAACAGGTCTGTCAATGCTTTCCACATAGCATGTGGAGTTTCGTTTCCATGGGGACTTGAGACAATGTGGTCTCAAACTCCCTCAAGGATAATTCGCCTCATCCTTGCCACACACTTCTTCCATTTAGCCAGATCTTTTGCATCCAATGTTGATGGCTTAGGAATGTCTTGATCATTAAATTCCTTCAAGCCATTATCCTCCAACATGGCATCCATTCGAGATGCCATCCAAGGCATACTCGAGCCGCAAACCATAGAATTCCATTTGCTGAACCTGAAGTATGTAACACAAATTCTAATTTCACCTATAATCATGAACTCAAAAACTTCAAAATCTCCTCTATTGTACTCTAATCAGCTCCAATACCATTTAGATTTTCTTGAAGATTCATAGCTCATGTAATGTACTAAAACACAATACAAGAATCTACTCTACTCTTTAAACAACGGAAACCAAGAATCGATGAAAACAATAATCGACAAGAGGAAGATAATCAAAGACACATAACACAATTGCTTCTCTTGGGAAAGCCACTGCTCAAAACCCCGACTATCGATTGAATTAATCAAAAATATGAGTGATAATATAAAGCTTGTTCTCACAAGAACAATTCTACACAATTATGATCAACCCTCTGCCTCACAAGCCCACACTCATCAACACTTAGCCAATTTATGTTGCACCCTATTTCCATGCACCTTGGTCAAATAATTTGGATGAATACAATATGCTCTACTCAACCTTGATCTCAACCTGCACAAGTATTTTCCATCTTCTGCTTGACTAACTTCCTTTGTCCAATACTTAGCCAAATTTCCAAGCTTCCAAGATTCTAATTCCTTGCACAATTCCTGAGAGAATTAGCTTGTATTTAAAGGGAAATCCTCACTCTATAATTGTGCAATCCAAACATAGGTCTTCAACTAATTGCATGCACTATCTGTAAAAATAGAAAAATCATACAACTTATAGTACATTGTCCTTGCACTCTAGTCTCAACTGGGTCTTCCTCTGAACTAACATGCATGAGTTTCTCATGAGGGAATCTTTAGTTAACTGGTGTAGCACTGAGGATGCACCATTGCACCAACTCACTACTAGACTTCTACTAGTTCCACCAACAGTTAGAACTAGTTTAACTGTTGGTAACTCATTCAAACTGAATTATCTAATTACAACCCAAATAAACTCAATCTCAATCCCTAAAACTTAGGGATCACACTTACATGACTCCACATAGATTTCCAACTTGAAATTCCTAAGTTAACTAAGTCAACTTAGTTTAGTTAACTATTACAAGTTGCTATGAGAAAATAGTTACAATTTTAATTCTCAATTTCATTCAAGGAAAAATTAAATTGGAATTTTTGGATTCTATTTTTAACATTTCTTGTTGTTGTTTTCAACAGGGGCTATAAGAGTGGTTACAGTCTGCCCTAACCAGAGGGTCGAAATTGCAGAGGAAGGTACAGGATTCCTAGGACAAGAGTGACAGCCAAAATATATGGCTTGTCTTCTTGTTGTGATGTTTCACTGGAGGATGTAGATGTCTAGATTGGGCAATAGTTTTGGGGACATCCTAAGAGAAATCGTCATTAACAATAGGATTTGTGATAAGAGTAGCAACAACATGTTACATGAAAAGTGCATCATATCTTGGGTTGATGTTGATGCTAATTGGATGGCAGTTCTAGATTAGGAAAGTTGTGGACATCCGAAGGATAATTCACATCAACATATTGTGTGCCATTTCAAGAGGAGAAGCAGAAGGTTGCAGTGAAGGTATGGTATTCCTCTTGAGTTGATGTGATTCGCAGGTGGTTGGCATCCTTGGAGAGGAATATTTGTGAAGTATTTTAGCAACCAAGGGGAAGGGTTTCCTAGGTGGTTGGATGCCCTAACTAGAGTGAAGATGATATAGCACGTATTGGACACTCATGGTTTGTTGGAGGGCAGCATGAGAGTGGACCAAGTGTGGACATTGAATTGGGAATTTATGGTCTATTGGAGAATAGCAAGATAGTGCCCAAGTTGGATCATGAAGATCCAAAATTAAATAGGAACGCAAAAAATTACAAATATAACCATAAATACAAAGATGCATTAGAAATAACACTTCATTTCATTAATATCAAATATTGAAATATGCTTACAAACAGAATGGAAATAAGACTAGTTCGATTAATGGTAGCTTATCTCTGAGAAGAGATGTGGTGGCTATATGCATCTTAACTATGTTACAATCAGGATCCAATGCCTATTTATTATTGAGAAATAATGGAAACCATAAACATCCATAAACCTATTCCTAGGAGATGAAGCGCCAAAACTGTGGGCCATGTTTGGGTGAATTGGTACATCAATTTCCCGAGGTCGTAGCTTTGGCATATAATCTTTATTTGGCTATCACAATACCTCGTTTCAAAGATCTCAAAGAGTAGGCTGAAAACTATCAAGATATCTAATTTGGGGCTCTCATTGTCTCTTTGTTTTCCCTAAAAACATTGTTTAGGGCCTCAAAATAGCTTTGGAAGTTCAGGACCTGAAAACTGCCAAAAATAGTAAATTGTGCTACAATTAAGGAAACTGAAAAACTGAAAGAGACAGTGTTGGGGGTCCAAGTGGAATAGGAGGGTGGCCACCAATATCCACTTGGATCACCTAATGTGCACCATCTTCATGGACTTAGGTGGTTTCTAGAGTGGCAGTTGTTGAGCTCAAGGTTTGATGAGCCAAAGGAGCAGTTGAGAAGCCCTAGACTTATGTGTGGAGAAGGACTTCTACAACAGATGATGCGCAGTCCTCCTAGCGCATGTTCATTGTGGGAGATGGGAATATTTCAGTGATAGGTGGAATTCCTCTATGCCCTATGTTATTCTTCATTAGAGCAGTGCATGAAGACTATAGTGGGTGAAGTCCCTGAGTAGCTGAGCAACACCAATGAGCAGTTGAGAGTTGTTCACAAATGAAGTTGTGAACAACTCGATAAGAGTCTCGATGTTTTATGACCTTGATGGACTAAGGTAAAACTAGTGAGCATATTGATAGTCAAGGTTCAGTGGCCAGATGGACTTGGATCATTGATAGAGGCAATGCTACAGATCGGGAGCCGAAGTACCAGGCAGGTATAAGGTATGACCAAGGAATTTGTGAGAAGATCTACATCAGCTAAACAGTCGGATTATCTTGTTGAGGGTAGATTGGTTTTCAATGGATTAACACCAAGCCCTGATATTGTATTCTTGTACTATTGGATATTTGAGGGCCATTATCCCTGGTATGGCAAACTAGACCATTGTATTATTCAATTTGATTAATATAATGAAGTTGGGTTGAAAATTGTAAAAATTTGTCTATATTTTGTACACTAGTATATTTACTATTGTTTTTATTTCGTTGTGCAAAGTAGTTTCATTGTGATTCTTGGTTTGGTAGTGTCAGTGATTTAAGATTCTATTCTAGACACTAAGGTCGTGGAAAAACAACATTAATGGCAGTGAGTCGCTCTTGAACATGACACTCTTTCACTTTATCCCCATGACTATTGGATTGGGAAATCTGCTTGCCTCTTTGGTTAATCACACCACATTAAAAGCCTTCATAATCAGTTTTGGTTCAATGTTTCCAACTCCATAAAATTTCATTGATATGTTCAAGAGAATTCCTTCAGTTGATATCTAATACAATACTCTTAAACCTTCATTCATGTCTCTCGTACCTGAACCAGCTCTTCATAAGCATGATTTTGTCTCAAATCTTGATACATGTTTTGTATCATTGGAGCTTGCAGACATCAATGGCAAGTTTCCTTGCTCTCGGCGATAGGTCCTCATCATTGCCTTCGATCAGAAGATTCTTTATTGTGTTTGACTTCAACTCATTCATTCGCATCACATAGATTGTACTATGGTACCTTGAGATCCATTATCATTATCGGTGGTTTATCTCACATCTATTAATGAATTACATAATTGGTTGGTAATTAGATGATGTCTAACATGTTTGACTCCAGCTCATTTGTTCGCATGGTTAGACTCGTACTATCGAGTGATGAGGTAGAAGACCCTGGATCTAGTTCCATATATCTGCGCTATGATTTCAAGCTTACAAAGTATGATGGCTATGATCATTTAAACAGTCATCTAAGCATGGGTGCACACTATGTCATTAGTGGATGAGACTTATTGATCATTGTACAAGTAATATTGGCTTATATATTGATCATGGGTATGCGTCCCTCAACAATGATATCATGATGATAATATGTATTGTAACAGATGATGATCTTGACCTAATTTGTTATTTATTCGAACTTGTCACAAGTTAAAAAACTTCAGTCCTCAGCCATTGCTTCTGAATTTGTAATTTAGGGGGAAATTTGTTACAAACCATTTTATCACATTAGCCCAAAAGGCCTGAAAACCGGATCAATCAACATCCTTGAACACTTTGTCATAATCCCTTTGCAAAGCCCTAAGAATCATCTCTCCAAAAAGTATGGTTTTCTAAGTCTATTTGCTAAAAAACCATGTTTTTAGCTCCAGTGCAATTTGTATGCATGTCCACCTGTGTTGGGTGCAATTTGCAAAATTAAGTATCATTGTTGATCAGTGCAAGTTTCTCCATTCTGCAGGTGTGTTGATTCTAGAATTTCAGGAAAATTGAAAAATATTTTGGAATCTTCTCCTTCTAGAAGCTTCTAAGGTGGTTTTAACCATTTACCATGGATAGATATTCCAAATTCCTATCTAATCCTACTCTAGTGGTCATATCTCTTATTCCTTTAGCTTATCCTCCCTCATAAGTGGATCTCAAACCTAGATTGGTAAATCCTAAATTACCATGTTTACCCTATAAATTTACTACCTCCCAGAGAGTCTAGGTTGGCTTTTGGAGATTGCTAGTGCCCTCATGTTGTTGATTTGAGCTTAAGGAATCATCATCCATTTGCATAAATTTTGAGTGTGAAGTTTTGCTTTGTGGCAAGGAAGGACAAGATAATTGAGGAGACATCTACAAAGTCAATTTCTATATATGGTTTTAAATCACTCCTTTATTTATTAATACAAAAACTACTTTGTTTTCCTATACCTGTGCCATGTTGATGCTTATGTATTTCAATACCATGTTAACCCATTAAATATAGATACTGGATTATGTTATTTCGATATTGTAGTTCCTTTGATTTTTTTAGTCATTGTTGCATGTTCCATTTATAGCGCGTGGAGCTAGGATTGGAGCTTACAAGCGAAGAGAAGAGAAGGACTTACTACGAATTTTGGGTAGGTCTCTTTTCCGTAGTCTAATCTATCTAAGGAAAACGCTGATCTTTTTGTCCTATGTTGTTCTAGATCATACCACTAGATCTAGGGAGTTCATTTTTTTCCACAGAAGTGAATTTTCCTTATACCACCCTTTACAAAACCTTTGCACCACAACGTCAAAATTCTTTGTTAAATTCCATGAGTATTCTTGTCTCCCGCTTATCGTCAGTCGTGGCACATGTCCTATTTTCTAGGTTTAAAGTTTACACCTAAAGGTGGGGCACGACATGAATCCTATCATCATATAACACGAAAATTTTTCATCCTGCAACTTTTTTTAAGTCACTGCTATCGTCAACACTACTTACTCCTAAGCATCACTATAAAATTGCACCAGAGAATAATCCCTGCATTGTAAAATCGACAACATAACTAAAACATATTATTGTTTTGCAGACCAAACGAACTCAACTATGGTTGCTCAAGATTGCACCTCAATGGACAATCGGTGACAAAGGATCACAATGGTGGCTTCTTAGCCACACCTAAGATTTGCAATAAAATACGATAACTAGAAAAGTTACATATTTTCAGTAAATTAATATTTTTGTAAATTTTCCATTACAATTTGTGCATGGTCATGATATTACTTGGATTTTCAATGCCATATGAATTATAAAATGTTTCCAGATTTGTTAAAAAAGGTGATGGATAAAAGGAATATAAAGTGTTATACATATGAGTATGTTTATACTATCTATAAGATGTAATTTAATCAATTTTTGTAGAGTTTAGTATCAACTATGTTTTAGTTATAAATTTTATGGGGAGAAATCGAGGTTGGGAATCACATATGAAAAAATAAAGTATTCCAAGGAGTATCTAGACTCAACACAATCTCACATAAACCTATAACAACATCATGTTGCTAGGAAATTCAATATTAATACTGGCCTCAACTTAACTCTAACTATCCTGGATGCGGGTGTTTAGGCACGCAGGTACTATACAGAGACCTTGGGTTGGCAAGTGGCGAGACCACCTGGCCACCCACACTTCCACTCAGAAGCATATACAGAAATCCATCGCCGATATTAATGGCACATTAAAGAACTATGCGGGTCGAGGCTTCATCAATTTGGTTTTTAAGATGGCCTCTCCAAACCGTATTCCCCCCGCTCCACCTCCTCTGAACTGCAATTGTCTCTCTACTGCTACAGATCCAAGCTTGTGCACGACAACAGGGAGACGCTGCCAAGTTCTGTGCTACATTGAGATGGTGGATGGTGCACATTTCTCACTGAGTCTTCTATGTTGCCTACGAACTAGTTCTTTGGTCTTGAATCTCTGCTCTAAACTGCTAATTATAGGTCCTTCTGTTCCCATTGACCACTCATTCTTTGGCACTGCTCCTTCTCGTCCTCGTCCGCTCAATTTTGCCCAAGTGAGCATGCCTCATCTACGTCATCGAATGCGCTGCAGGAGGGGCAATAGCAGAGGAAGATCACCCCCCAACATTCGGGAGCAGGCTCAAAATACAGGTCCTCGGCCTGTTGACGCTGCTCCCCAACCTCATGCTGCCTCTATATCATCTCTGTAGCCTAATCATTTTGCACAATTTCAATTTCACTGCATGTTGGAACGTCCCTGCATAATAACGACTATCTCAATGGCATTTAGAGAGGAGCCACAAAACCCTAAAGACCCAACCCACAATACTTAGGCGCAGAACACCACCAGCAAGAGAAAAGCCCCTAGAAGCAGCGTAGGGATGCACAGAAGCAGCGAAGCAACTCAGGGACGCACAGAAGCAGCTTAGGGACACACTAATCTAGGTCGCTTCATGAACATGGAAGAAACTCCAAGAGACAAACAAGATGCAAAAGATGACATGGAGGCGTACAGGTGTCTGATAGTGGAAGAACCTCCTCCTCCTAACGACACCTAGCTGGTCAATTTTTTTCAAGTTCTGGGTTCCCGGCTCCCAATACTATGGGTCTATTATGCGGTTTTTTTTTATGCAATGTTGTTAATTTTGATGATATTTCAAAAAACTATTCCACTCTGGCACTACAGGTTGTTACCCCTGCATGGGCAGCAAACTCTTATAGTTTTGGACTGGTTTCCCTGGTGCGGGCAGTCTCTTTCCAGTCTTTTGTTGTTGAACATGGCATAATTTGGGGCTTGCTCTACAAAGGTCAATGCCTCCTTGTACGTGTTACATTAATAGAATTAGTCTAATTTAGAAAAAAAACTTAACTCTAACTTAAAATAAAACAAAATCAAGGTAAAAATAAAAGTAAAATGTGCTCACATAATTACAAATTGGTAAAGTTGAGTACTACAGTATTGTAATGTATATTTTGTGAGTGCTTTAAGAATTCACATGTAGAAGGAAGGAACCACCACTTCCTTGATAGACATATTATGGGTTTTTCCCTTACCTTTGAGAAGAGCTTCTTTGCATACTCCTTACACTAACAACCAGGGCATAAGGACTACTCACTGCACTAATACATTCTTTGACACTCGATGCCACCACACAGTTTGGAGAATAAATCATGGACATTTTGTTACTAGCAAAATGATGATTGCACAACTTGGGGAAGAAATCATCGACGTAATTGCAACTAGCATAACAGCGGCTAGGAGATAACTTTGAAGAAATTTTGTCATAACGAGCCCCCTGGAGAAGTAATTGAATACATGTTTGCAACGTGATTGCTAAAAAATGCATGATAAACACCTAGCCAATGCAGCTATGGAAAAAATAAATAGAACTTGTGGTTATAATTAACACATTACTTTTTGAAATTTCAGTAACTTCCCTCTTTGTTATACTGACCACTCACATTTAATGACCACAATTAGACTTTGATGCAGGGTGGGTGTGGGTGTTCAAACGTGGGCATCTTCCAAATTATGTCAATCTCAAAAGAAAACATATATCACAGACATGTATTTGTATTTATTATATCTATCACATAACAAGATCAACTTATACATAGTGTCATATCCAATACAACTTAAATTAATGTTAAGGAACTGAAAAATATGATAACTAATGTGGAAATAACTTCAAATCAAATAATAAGCTAGTTTGTTTGTGTGAGGTTTAGTCCTTAGTAAGTAGTTGCTTCAAATCTCATGAGAAGGTGCCTAGTTCAAATGAAAGTGCAACAAAATCATACAACATCGCCTATCGATATAATTATAGATCACTCAAAAATCCTGACTTAAATCCTCAACTAATCTGTGCCTAGGAAAAAATAAATCATGTAACTTGTCTAAAATGAATTATCAATTTGGTTGTGGTAGATTGTGTATCGCTCATTTGTACTAGGATATACCAACACAAAATTAACAAAACACGAAGAATTAAAAGAAACACCATTAATCATAATTGCATATAATAAAATTACATTGTCATCATGAACAAGGTAACACAATGTGCATGTTATGCCTAGTCAAATACGAATCCCTTAGATATATTTTTTATGCTTTAACTATTGTTTAGAAACTTCAATTTCTTGTCTCGCAAAAGTATTAGGCATCCAACCTTTTGTAGCTTGGATTTTTTTATTCTTGGGCATTTGGAAAACTATGAATGCCTCTTCTTTTTCTACCTCTATAGCCTCCTCGATCACTAAATACAAAGGTTGGATTGATTCGGTACCCTGTATAACTAGAGAAAAAAATATTGTTAAATAAAATATCTCTTTAACTTCTTTAATTTTAAATAAGCCACACAAAGCTTAGACTAAAGATGATAAGAATTTGTTGACAACCATTGAAGCATCTTATCTAAATAAACTAATACATTGAAATCCATGCAAAGATAATTTACCAATAATATCCCAAAAAGTGCTTCTTCACTACTATCTAAAGTATATAAGCCATCCTAAGTCAATCCAAAAGGAGGGCACCCGAATTAAAATATCTCTTCAGCTTCATAAATTTGTCCCATTCTGCGGGGGTAACCACTCTTATTTCCTGAATTTTAAATAAGCTATGCCAAATTTAGGTCAAACCTAATAAGGAGCAAGTGGAAACTATTGAATCATCCTACCAAAATAGCTAATACATTGAAATCCCTGCAAAGAGAATTTACTAGTAAATTCCTAGAAATTGTTAGTTCATTGCTAGTTAAAGCACAACCTTGATCTCCTTGAGCCTTTTTTACCGCAACTTGAAATTTTTCATATGATATGATCCAACCTGAGTCAGTCTAATAGTATGGCATATGAATCTCCGAATATATCCCCATTATGCTTTGAATTTTGTGATAATTATGTTAGCTTTAAGGACTACAACATTCATTTCATCTATGGATTTCTTCCTTTCTTTAACTAATAGAACTAATAGAATACATGTTCCTCTTCAAATCAAAGAATTTAATAGCTTCTTCATCAAACAAATTTACCCTTTCATCTCAAATTGAGCTCTAAGGCCATGCATATCAATGTTATGTACGTATATGTCACATATTTGGGCTAACGTATTAATGAAAACCTCATTCTGGTGTTCAATAAACACTATAAACTTGTAAATTATACTGGTTACTATTAATGTACTATAGTAAATCCTTGGAAATCTTACTTATTTCCTATCATCATCTTGCTGAGTAATCACAAGTGCAAGTTTCATCCACTTTATATATTTTATTACATCAACATTCCTTCTAGATTCAATGCCCCAAACCTCTTTTATTGGATGGCCCAAATGCACGTCGGGCTCCCACTACCACGGGGTTTAAAATGGAGTTGTAATATGATGACATCCAATGGCCAAGATTTTTTTTATACAACAACCCAACAACATATCGACCCCCAACTAGCATCGATGTTAAAACAAACTTGTGCCCCTAATGAAATCCAATTCCCTTGGTTAATCACAATCAATGTCCCCCACTCCTTGTGACATTAGCAAGGATGGAGTGGGGGAGGCACACTCCCAACCTGCCACGGAGTTTTACCCCCTCAATCTAACGACAAATACTTTACTTTCCAAGATCCACAGGAGGAGGTTTGCAATTGAGGTTGCACCCCCTCCCCAGAACTCTCCCCTCTAACAAAAATCCCATCGTAAACTATCGGCAATTCAATTTTGTGAACTGATGGGAATTAGCTAAATGGATCCTCCTTTCCATAATACTCACCCTTCTAAATTTTCTACGTTATCTTATTATAGCACCTTTGTTACTAAATTTTTCCTGTCATTCCACAAATTGTAAGCTTGTAAACACAATTCCATCATTTTTGTTCATCGTTCTTGTAGATTTTCCACTCCTTATGAGTTAAATCAAATATTTCATCAATAACCTATAATTTTCCCTAAAATATTTTTTTGGCCCACAACCGCATTAGTGCTTGCTTTCATTTTAAAATAAAGCACATGCCTTATCATTTTATGACACATGTAACAATATAACTTGAATCAAAATCATCAAGAATTAATGAAACAAAACCCCAAAGTAAAAGATTATTGTCACTTGTTGCTAAGATTATTGTCATAGTTAAGGTTTTGGTTCTAGAAGGTTCTAAATCCCTTTGTGTCTAGAAATCTGATATAGCATTCAATCCTAGTTTTCAAAATCGGATATCAGGTCTGTTGGCTAGTTGAATTGTTTATGAATTAAACAATCAAGTACCACATTAATTGTCAACCTGGGAAAGTCTTTTTATTCCAAAGGCTACCACGTACTGTATGTAATTTAATTCTAAAAGCATTAAGAGCTGTGGTATACGTAATTCTTACGCTAAGTTATCACAGTGCTGATAAAATAAAAGTAATTAATTAAGATTACAAATCTGGGAAGCAAAGAGATGGATGCTCTGTTGGCAGAGGATTAGGACCCTATCCTCCAGGTGAGGACGTTCAGCACCTGCCCCTAGAATCAGATTGCTAATGCACACTGCACTCGATTTCACCGGTGAAATACACTTGCGTAACTTCAAACAATTAATAAAACAGAGTGCTAGCAAAACAGAATTACAAGAGGTAATGCTACAGAATCCAAACAGAGTATCTGCAGAAAGAAACTATCACACACTTACACACTTAACAGCAAAGTAAATGGGTGAATCTTGTGAGGAAGGTGGGCTCAGTCCCTCTCACAAGATTCCCCAGAACACAAAGGATAGCTTAAGTACTCAGAACGATCTTCTATTCATCTGCCAAAAGATTCAAATACAATAAAGTTCAGACTTGCTGATGTTTCTCAAAATTTCACTTACAGACCATCCTCTCTTGACTAATGTAGATGTCTCCTCTTTATAGAGGAGACATCTATTACAATAGATTGTTACAGTTCATGCGGTTAACCCGTTCAATCAAAAATAAGAATTACAGAATGCTGTTACAACAGTATAATAATATATTCTTTCTTAGGTTCTGGCTGTTACACAGCTGATAACCAACTTCGACCGTCTTCTTGGGATTCTCGCATTCCTTTGCCGTTTCCCCATGCTGTTCTGGTTTTAAGTCCTGGTAACTGTGTTCTATCTGCTTTAGACAGCTGCTTGATCATGCCACGTCAGCGTTCTTCAGATAGTTGTCGTTTGTTATTCCCAGCTATTGCAAAATAGCCCGCTTTAGATGGTTGCTGTTGCTGACTGTAGCAACTGCGTAGTTGCTGCTTCTAGTGTTGCATCAACTGCGTAGTTGTTGTTTCTAGTGTTGCAGCAACTGCGTAGTTGCTGTTTCTGGTGTTACAGCAACTATAAATTATAATTCCTACGGGCTTAAGACAATTACTTGGCAATTTAGTCAGCTTTTCCAAAGATAAATATAAAGATAATCACGAATATGCAATGAACAATTAAACATATAGATATGCGGAAAGTTACTTCTTACCATGGGGTGATTAAGTCATTGTGTAATCAAAGCTTATAACTTGTGACTGAAAAGGATAATATTATGGCAAAAATATAAGGTCAAAATTGGTCAATTCTGGGTCCTAACATCCCCCCCAACTGAAGATATTGCATGTCCTCATGCAATGTTTTACTCTGAGTCCGAGTCGAAGTACTGGGATGAAAAGTGTAAATTACTGAGACAATAGCTATAGGAGGTGAAATCAAACTTCTTTCTGAACCCACAGACAGTCTGTATGTGTTTCCATGCTGCTGCTTCCTCCTTGTTGGATAATCCAAACTGACCCTTATATTGTTCACCGTATAACCATAGAAGTGAAAATTTAAATTTGTAGCCCATCCAGCTTTCAGCACAGTGTTGCATGCATCTAATATAGAAAGGTACCCTTGTGAGTGCTACCTGCAAATTTGATGGATTATAAGGGTGATATTCTTTCCTTTCTTTGGGGCAGTTTTCCCAAAACAAATTATTTGCCTTAACAGCCAAGGGTGCCTTGGTTTTCAGATAGTGCTGACAGTCTTTCAGGACTACTGCTTGCAATTGCCTAACGTGGTCTTTCATATCAGGATCCTTTATCATTGTTTGATGTTGTACAATGAAAGTGGCTGCATTCTGTGGTTCAGCCCTAATCCACAGAAGGCAATTCTGTTCATTATGTTGGGCTGAGATAAAGGCGTTCTGCCATGTAAGCTGGTTGGCTAAAAAGGAAATGAAGGCTCTCAGTTGTATGTCGCCAACCACAGGTAGCATATTCCTGTTTCTTTCTTCAGACACAGCTTCATTGTGTAGATAAAGCTCACATAACAGGTTTTGATCATTTTTAGGTGCCTTTGCAAAAGTTTGCATAAATTGTTCTGATGTAACCACCTGATGAGGTCTTCCTTCTCTTACAGCCTTTATCTGTAAGAATGTCAGTCTCTCCCTCAAAAATGTTGCATAATTAAAATACGGTTTCCTTGTGGCAAGTATTCTTTGGAATAATTCAAACATCTAGGACAGTCTGGCTTTTAACTCCATGATTTCTTTATATTGAGCTCTGCATTGCTCAAGTGCTTCCCAGTTCCTATATGCATGATTAAACCAGGTCCCTTTTTGCTGTTCGAATGCTTTGCCTTGTGACTGCTCATATTCTTTGCACCATTTTCCTTTCAATGCTTGAAATCTTTCTGTTTCTATGCATGCATCATTAACAGAGGGAGACTCTGTTTGTGTATAGGCATCAATAAGGATAATCTGTTCTGTTGGAGTAGACTGGGATAATCCAACATCTTTTTCTTCGTTTGCAGCTAGTGTCTCTTCCTCCTGTTGTCTTGATTCATTATGTTCTATGGTAATTTGGGTAGGCCGGGGTGGGTCTGTACCTTTTTCCTCATTTGTTGATTCCTGTTTAAATACTTCCTCCATGAAAATTTGGGTAGGCCGGGGTGAGTCTGTATTCTCCTCTTTTACTGATTCCTATGTAAACACTTCCTCTATGACAATTTGGGTAGGTCGGGGTGAGTCTGTATTCTCCTCTTTTACTAATTCCTGTGTAAATACTTCCTCCATAATAATTTGGGTAGGCCGTGGTAAGTCTGTATTCTCCTCTGCTTTACTCCCTGTTTCTTCCTGCATAGTTGCTGGGGAACTTACTGGTTCTTGTGTATCAATAAGCTCTTTAGTTTGATCTTGTGTAGTTTCCGGAGGACTTACTGGTTCTTGTGTGTCAGTAAGTTCTTTAATTTGGTCTTGTTTCTTCTCCGAAGAGCCTGTTGGTTCTTGTGTAACAACAGGTTCTTCTGTCTGCACTTTCTCTGGAGAGCCTGTTGGTTCTTGTGTGACAACAGGCTTTTTTATTCTAGCAGAGGATTGTCGTATTTATGTCTGTACAACAGCAGGCTCTTTTGTGTCGTCTACAACAGCGGCGGCTTCCTTCATCGGTTCTGCCACTACCTTATATCCTGCTTGAGTATATATTTCACCACAATTGGCGCACATATACTCATTATCTTTACTTTTCTCTGCTGAAGATGCTACTCGTGCTAAAACATGCAGGCTGAATTCATTTTGATATGCTTCTTTGATCCTTATTATTTCCTCCTGATAATCCTGAATCTGAGATTTCAGAAATTCAATTTCTTCCTGCAAGGCAGGTATGGTAGGCTGATCTTGCGGAGCGGTAGGCTCCAGTGGAGGCAAAGGTTGTGTTTCATCATTTTGGTCAGTATTCCCCATAGGTGGTTCTTGTGTGTCACCTGGGGAAGTGGTTGTTTCTTGTGTTGCAGCCATTTGGTCACTATTACCTTGGGTGTCGGCAGCTGGTTCTTGTGTGTCACCTGTCTTAACATATGATGTCACGAAGCTATGAACGCTCTGCATCTCAACTTCCGAGGGTGAGGGAGAGGAGCTTTGAGGATGGGTGGGAGTACGGATTCTTAAAGTAATGGGTGGTGAACTAGGGGGGTTAGGAATTTTAGCTACTACCGATGACCGAGTTCTTCGCTTCGGTAGAAAAGCCGTGAATTCAGGCATTTTTCTCTTCAGGCCAGCTTCAGGGGTAGTAGTCGGAGTAGCAGGTGTCTTAGCTGAAACCCTAGTTTTTCTTCTTTTTGGTGGGGTTTCCTTTCTCTGTTGCTTTTTTCGTTTAAGCAGGATAATGGGGATATTGTCGTCGGAATCATCAGTAGAAATGCCAAGTATGGGAATGGAAGAACTGGTTCTTTTGGGAGATGGGGTTGTTCTTGCGGTCATTTCTACTACTGCTTGTTCATTCTCAGCAACTTGCGGGGATGTTTGGTGGAATTGTTCAGGGATGTGCTCTGCCTACTGAAGGTTTTGCAGAGGGATTTGCTCAGGCATGTCCTCTGTTTGCTGAGGAAGTTCATGTTTAGGTTGTGGAATTTCTGCCTCCTACTGGGAATGAATGGGGGGTGGAGGATTATTTAAAGCAAGGGCTCTATTAATGAGTAATTGGGCTAAACGGTGATGTTTTAGGGAAAGAAGTGGACGCTTTCCGTTAACAGCATAACGTGACATGATCTTGAGACAACCCAATAGATAATATGGCATGTTTATTAGCTGACCATTTCTTAAATGATTTAACAGGATGAAATCGTGCTGGTAAATTACCTAATAGCGGCCTTCACACGTCATGTATTGCTTGACAAATTCAGCAACTCTCGGCCACGATTGAGGTAACGACCAAAGTGCTACGCCTCTGCCCTTAGGTTCTACCTGCTCGCCTGGTCGAAGAAAATCCTGCTGCGCATTAAGAATCAGGTGCTTCCTGTTGAACCATCGTATGCCATTAGCTGGTAGCCCAGTAGCTTGGGCTATCACTTCCTCTGTGACTGGGATTTGAACTCCTTGAACGACAGAAAATCCTTCTGTTAAATTGCATGCAAATTCAAGGACTTGCTGCTCATTAAAGTCCGGAAGTCTCCTGAAATACTCTATCCAACCTGCTTGCAAGAAAATCTGATAAATGTCTGGATAGAGTTCAAGGACTGCTGTCGAGCCAGGTTCATGTGTGATGAGAGTTCCTCCCATGGCTGTTGCTTCAGTGAATTTCAGAGTTCAGAGCCGAGCTGCCGATTTCAGTTCAGAGCAAAAACGTCGCAAATGGTAACATGCGGTGATAGGGTGACTTTTACATATTACCGGGAGAATTAAGGGTGGCGGCAGTTGGCGTGGTGTATCATTATAGGAGTTGCTTTGGTACTCCCCCCCTTCTACGTGTGAGCGATATGATTGGAAGTATAATTAATTGATAGTCCTATCAACTTCACCGCATTATCTATTATTTAATGTCCATTCATAAACATGCGTACCTTCGTATTTTACCTTTTTGATTGCTACGTCAAAAAGTCTTATCTTGTCCTCTGCTGGGTCATAATGATTACCGTGGATCTGAAAGTGTGGGAATACCGGCGATTTGTAATGATAATGATGGAAAGTGATAGTAAGGTGCTATAGTCATCACAAGGAGTGGTATATTTTATCAAAATTTTTTCCTTGGGGCTGCAGTGGTAAGACTGGTGTGCGTGAGGGAATTCGCTGGGAAGGGTATTTCGTGACCGGGAAGTGATGTTGTAGCACCGGGATCGGTGTTGCAGCAACAGGGAATCATCGGGAAGAAGACATTTGTAAAAACGAGAAATGTACTAAAGTGATGGAAATGGTGTTGCAGCAACAGGAATGGTGTTGCAGCAACGGGAATGGTGTTGCAGCAACGGGAAATAATGTTTGGAACAACAGGGAATGGTGTTGCAGCAACGGGAATGGTGTTGCAGCAACGGGAAATAATGTTGCAACAACGGGGAGTGGTGTTGCAGCAACAGACGTTCCGCGTCCGCAAAATAATCCCTTTGAAACTTTTGTTTTCAACTACTTCCCAAGCTAAAATCTGCAAAATACTGAAATGTAATATCGCAATCCTTGATAGGATTTATTAATTTCTTTAAAAAAACATAATATCTAACCTAAAAATTGCATAAATAATAGAAATTCAAGTGCTTTGAGGGGTAGCAAGTTCCCCTGGAAAAGAATATTGTTTTATTGCCATGCAAGTAGCTTTAAAATCTTCCTTGGAAACCGGCCGCTGGTATAACCGAAGTCGGTAGCCATTTACTAACAGTGGTGTTCTGCTCCCATCAATTGTTAAAAGTCTAACTGTTCCATTTGGAAAAATAGCATCCACTTCATAT
>APFE031659478.1:45783-58468 GCA_000404065.3 Pinus taeda
CCAACTAAAGGTGTTTACAATTTTTACTTTTTTTAAATGAGAAAGGAAATTTGGTGAAGTATTTTCCAAAAATTATAATTTCAGTATTCAATGAATTCTATGATTAAAGCTAGAAAAGAACATACCTTTACTTACCTAGGAAGTGGACAAGCTATGCATATGTAGAGAAGTTGTAACTGCTGCTGGATCATGGAATAAAATGTAGAATTTCATCTTCTTCTTGGTTGCATAAATAGTGGATAAGGTGGTGAAAGTGGATTCTTTATTTCTGTTGTTAAATTTGTTGTATCTGCTGCAAATTGCTGAAATGATATAATCTTCACCTGCTAAAAACCCGATGGTACAATTCTAGTCATGCGAATAAATTTTTTGTTGTCGGACATGAAGAGAAGTCATTGGATTACCGGCCATTAATGAATGTTGTTAACCAATGTGAGGCAAACTCGCCATTAATGTCAACGAGTGCCAAGGTACCTAAGTACATCTTGCAAAGTGCGAATAGATGAGTTGATGTCAAGCCACTTGCAAGATTCAACAATCAAGGGACATTGATGTATTCCCATGATTATCGACAAGAGAACTTGTCATTGATGCATACAAGTCTCAAGGTACTAATAAAGACTCTAGCATTGAACCTAGATAATGTGATGATGTTGATAGGCCAAGACTTGTTAGAAGGAAGGCATTATGAATCCCCCATCATCTAACGCGAGTATGAAATGATGATTTTGGAAGGACAATGAATGAAAAATTTTGCAATGGATCAAGGTTTATTTAATGGAAAGGAAAATGACAAGAGGGTAAACAAGAAAATGGAAAGCAAAAGGACAAATCAACATGTAAGCGAGTTGAATGTCTCTATGAATGGAAAATGTAAAGGAAACATGCAACCCTTTGCAAGGAAAATGGTGATGACAATGCTTAGTGAAAATGCTTGGATAGCTTGTGAGCTTGGAGAGGAAAAATGATGCCATTTATGGATGATAGAAATGAATTCAATTGGTTCATGTCTCTTGAAATTGATCATAGAAAACCAATCGTTCACAATTGGCTTCCTTCAATTCTCCGATTGCCCTGGAACCTGAAAACAAACATGCAACTAACATTGCAACAAACATAAGTGTGTTCAAAGAGAAGTGATCAATTTCTCTAGGTACATACAAAAAATTGCATAATTGACAGGTTCATGATGTGTTTTCATTTCAAATGGTTACTCCAATTTCACATTTGCGATAATAAATCCAATTTCCAAAAAATAAATTTCCTCAATTTATGTTTGAATCATAGCATTTCATAAATATAAATAAATATTATTTGCAAATGCTTAATGATTCCTGCAAAACAATCATAAATATATATATATCATCAATTGATCCTGCGGATAAAGTGTCTTCATAGTTCTTCTTCTTTCCTATATCATGCTTGAAAACATCATCATTAGACAAAACCAATAAATTTTGATCATGATTTTCTGATTATAATGCATTCTTGACAAATAGATCATTGATTTAAATACAGAGCTGCAGAATTGTGGTTCAGTTGCAGAATTGTTGTTCAACTACAGAATTGCGCAGTTTCTGTAGCCAAAATCCTGAACAAACAGTGAAGTACACATAGCTATGCATTTTTGTTATGAACAAATAACCAGTCCAATCTTCAAATTGATCAATACCTCTTCCAAAAAAAATAGCAAACAGAACAATTTTTTTTTATTTATTTCTTGCTTTGATAGGTGTGTAGGTGAATCATCTCAAAAGTTCCACTTTTTTCTTTTTCTTTTTTACTTTGCTCCAATCATGAATTGAATTTCACATCAATTTTTATGAAAATTTTCCATGGAAAAAATTTTTAAATAAAAAAATAAAACTAATGAAATTATCCAAAAATTAAAAGTGAAAAACAAACATTAAAATATAAACAAAAATTTTTATTTATATAAGATAATAATATATTTATATATATTATATTATACAACTGAAAAATATATACACATATATTCATAATACAAAATAACAAACAAAAAAAATCAAACATACAAATATATAACATTGATTAAAAACCTACATAACAAAACATAATCAACCAAAACACAACAACGAAAAAAAAAAAAAAAAAAAATACAAAACAAAAAACAAAAAAAAAATGAAATATGTCATGTATATATAAAACTTTTCCATATGTGAAAAATAATAATGTGGCTTTTCTTACCTCAAATCGCAGTGGTAAATCCCCCGGCTATGACAAAAATCAACGGCACTCATCAGTTGCTGAAAATATTTCTTCACAACATCCTCCTTTAATCTCCCATTCGCAAACTTGTTGAAGAGCTCCCTCCCTCTGACATATTCCATCACAAAATAAATCTTCTTCTTGCATGCCATGACCTTATAAAGTTCAACAATGTTCAGATGTCGAACCAGTATGAGAAGAACTGAATTGTGATCCCCACAAACATGACAATCAATAATCTATTCACAATGTCATCTATTGGTATCAATTGCCATTCCTCTTTGGTGTGATGGAAACGACATTGACAGATGTATCCCTAAGGATCGATTTTAGATAGACAGTCATGTCTTAATAGAAATTTTTAAGCTCTTTCCCACCAAGATCGAAGAGGTGGTGAAGCAAATCACATTTTCCAAGCTTCGCAATACCATTTTTAGTGAGTCTGCAACAAACAAAATGAAATATGATGCAGAGATCTCATCCCCGTAGAAGTGAGAAATAAGATCTGCCTCCCACTACCACAAATAACATGCACATGCAAGGAAATTGTTATGAGTTTGAATACACTCAGATCCCATTGTGTAGCTCACATCCTCCTTTGTCGCTCATTTTTACACGTTTTTCTTATGTGGCAGTGAATCCCTAGATTTTGGTGACAACAAATCACAATCCTGATTTCTTAAACCACCATAGCATCCCAAAATCGGATTTGATCCTTGTATTGCCACAACTGCTGCCTATGTGCATTAATTACAAACCGTTTTTTCTCACGCAATTTGCCAAGTAATGCTCCAGAGAACCTAGAATATCTCCCAATCAGTTACGAATTTGAGAAAATCATCCTTGGGTTTTATGAATGACCTCATTTTGAGAAAAACCCACGTTTTAATTTTTTTTTATTTTTTTATTTTGGCCATAAATCATGTTTTAAAAATGATGTTTTTAGGCTACTACGCATTTCCTCTGCTTCAGGTAACTGCGTCTAACGTTGGTGGGATTCTGATCAGAATTTCCTCGATGGCCTCATTGAAGAGTGTAATGTTGAATCCCCTTCACCAAGTATCCTAAAACCCCAAATGAAGTAAATAAAATATATATTTCACTACTCGCCCCAGCAGAATGACACAAGAGAAATACGCATATTTGTTTCTGCTATTGAAATAAGAATCTCATTTCGAGTCTTAGTTCATACGAATGGTCAATATGCATCTGTCTCTATATACTAAACATGCTGCCACTTTGAATCTTTCATTGGTTATAGAGCGGGGTCAATCTAGTGCAGGGGAAAGGACACATTGGTTGTTAAGTGTGAACGGCTTGCTGGTTCTCCTTCTGTGTCGCTAGTCAACTCATCTTTCGGCAATCAACAGTTCTTGCTCCATTATACCATCAAATTATGTTAATAAATTACCGGGGATAATGTTTCAAATGTCTCTTTTAGCTAACATTCATGATGTGAGTGCAAGAAGAGATGGTAGTTCAGGCCAAGTAAGACAAAGAAAAGGAAAAGTTTTCCTACCAAGTGATCCTACAGCTAAGTAAAAGCGTAGAATAGGGAAACCTTGTGGATGGATTTAATGTTGAAGTGGTCTTTTCTCTAGTACATATTGGTGATAGATTACCAATATTATCGGACCGTAATGGCTCTCACATGGATGATATGGATCAAGTCAAGCTTGGCTACAGAAACTAGTCGTTTCTGCTGCTCCTCAAAAAGGGAATAGATATTCAGCAATTTAAAACAAGATTTATTTTTTTTTTTAATGATGAATTTTGGTTTTTTATTTTAAACTAATGCAATTGAATTTAGATTTTTTTTTACAGGTTGCACGAGAGCTAGTTATCAATTTGCCAATTTGTCAATTATCCTTAAAAAAGAGTTTACATTTTTATTTTAAAATTTACATTTCCCTTATTCAAAAACATGAAGATTTTTTTTATGTAAATAAAATAAAATGATTTTTTTTCTTTTTTCTTTTTTTTAATGAAAATCGAACATGAATTATTATTATTATTATTATTTTTATTATTATATTTAAAATCAAAACATGAATTTTTTATTGAAATATTTGTGATGTTAATGAAAAAAATGCAAGAAAATAAATAAAATTCTAAAAGATTTTAAAGTCTAACAACTTAAAAAAATGCAATCAAGCTTGATTTTATTTTCCTATTTTATCCTACATGAATCTTTTTTCTTTTTTCTTTTTTCTTTCTTTTCCTTTTTTTCTTTTTTTTTAAGTATATGAATGTTTCCAATGGAGCCATTTACGGATTAAACTTTCTAAAATGTTCATATCCAAATTTGCAAAATGTACCTGATCGTGTATGAGGACATGAGAATTCATATTGACCTTTAAATTTGTCGCAAAGATCTCTTGAAGAACGGATGAATGTCGTGGTGCAATCGTGTTTCCATACCATTCCTCAATGTAGTCCTTGTGCTCCAAAGAATGTTTAATCTGCATTTTAGATCCTTTGTCCTTAAATGGTTAATATCGAATTTTTTTATATTTTTATAAAAATGATATGCAGCTAAATGGTTTATGCATCTACATGCTTTAATCATGCATCTAGGAAAAAACTAAAAAAATATGAACTCTAGACTGAAAGCTAGTTCTTATGCACACTTCCCCGGCAACGGCGCCAAAATGTTGAGGTAAATTAACTACCTATCATTTAATTGTCAACCCGGGGGTTTCGTAAAACTTGCGAAGCATGGGTGCACTGTATATGCTAGAAATTAAATTTCAATTTAGATCAATATAACTATGAAACTAAATAATGACGAACCAAATTCACCTATTCTAATTCAACAATCAACTCAAAAGAAATTATAGTACAGTGTGTGGAATTGCAATCTTAATCTTTAAATCTTGCAGGAATTGAAAAGCACACCACTCTTTCAGAAATGAAAGCAAAAACAATCATTCTTAAACTCTCACACAGGAAAAGATATGAAAGCAAATAAAAACAAATGCTCTTAACTTCTAGGTAGAAAGAAAATAAAAACAATCACTCTTAACCTCTCACACGGGAAAATATATGAAAGCCAATAAAAACAAATGCTCTGAAATTCTAGGTAGAAAGCAAATAAAAACAATCACTCTTAACCTCCCACACAGGAAAATATATGAAATAAATAAATCTCAATCTATGAAAGTAATAAATATTAATTTATGAAAAACAATCAATCTCACACATTGTAGGTGGCCAATCCAAAAGCATGAGAAATGGCAAGTTGAGAGTCTCCCAGTGCAAGCATTACCAATCAGGGTGAACATCACTTATGAGCATGGTGCTAAATCTAAATTCCATTCATAAGTAATCTTAACTTTCCACCTGAGTATCTCCAACTTTACACATGCCTTTGAAAGGAGAAGGCTCTCCTATTTATACAAAAGCATAAGAAGCTACCTCATTAATGGAGGTCCATTATTCTCTTCCTAGATCCCTAGAAAATCTCATAGAGTTACAACTCAAATAGGTAATGATGAGACACATATCCTCTTTGACCTTTATCCAAATCTTCTTCCATATCTTGAAGGGAATTCGAATTTGAGCATTGGAGGCCACATAAGGGTGTCTTGGAAGCTTCCAAATGACCTACACATGTCATGAATCTCAAACCACTTTTAAGTATTAGCAAGTATATGTCATTTTTCTAAGTTTTGACCATTTAATTCACTCATAATACTAGAAATCATTAACTTTTGGAAAACACAAAGTTAACCCATATAATTATGAAAATGGAGGCTAATGAAATGTTATATGGTCATGGAGTTGTGACATGTGAGTGGAATGGTGGCAATAAAGGTGAAAGTGGATGATATTTTGAATACATTTTGGAGGCTCTACAACCACTCTTTTCTCGTGTTTGGCAAAGCTCTGATCTCTTTCACCTATACCTGCGTATGTGACACTAGGTTGAGTCTAGATATTCCTTGGAAGTATTATGGGCAAGACGATCCATTCAGCTAATTTGTGTAGGGTCACAAAATCAAATTGTCAACAGTTCATAGTTGAATTTTCATCAAAGGGAAGAGTTTCGGGAGGGAGAAGAACCACAATTACCCCCCCAGGCCCTCGCGCGGGCTATCCAATGTACAAGAACCATGGATATTTGCAAGTAAAACCTTTATTGTTAGAGTGAAGTGATAGAACTATATGGTGGAACCCACAGTGCACCCCCACCCCCTCCTCACTGATGTCAGAAGGTTGGGCGGAGGGTGTCGCAATCGTCGTGGGCCATGGATTTTGACAGGAAATCACAACCATTAAACAATGGGGACCTCATGGAGCTTGATTCCAAGTATTGAATGCTTCAATTTAGATTTACATTGAATTGGAAGTAGAAATGGCATAAAATTTTAACTAATCATGGTTTAGTTTAATTTTTCAAGTGAATTGGATGCATATATTGTTTAGAAAATAAATTAATAATTATTCTCATGAAAATGGGAATAGCTTCCAAGTTTTGAAATCAAAATGAACATTATATATCTTCCATTTAATATTTTTTTTGTATATTAAGCACTCGTAACCAAATCATATTAGCAATCATAGCTACCTGGTTATAGGTCCTCTTACTAACTTTTATCGTCTAAGAAGATTGGTTATGGCCGGCGATGACTACAAATGATAGACAAGGAGTGACCAGAGTCATGTCCATGCAATTAGGCATAGAGTTGAGTGACATTGAAATTGTAGATGCAAAGGATGAGGTTGTCCCACCACCCTGGGAGCCACTACTTCTACTCGCTAATTCCATTATAGCCATAGCCTACACCTCTCTCACAACATAATGATATCTCAATTCAACTCTCTATATTCTAAAAAATACATAAAATCTTTACAAGTTTGATATTGCATCACCCATGTAACAAAATTAAATCTACCATAGAGGCATTATGTTAGTGTCATACAAAAGCAATAGACTCATAGAACACCTTATCTGGGGATACATTGTAAATTTTCACTTTCCTTGCATAGAAAATTGTGAGTTGGGCACAATAATGTTTCTCGATATTCGGCATGGGAGACCTGATATGTAAAATTGCAAAAAATTGTTGACATACAAACATAGATTCAAATTCTTTGGAAAAGTTGTCCAATTAATGACATAAAGAAAGAGAGTAATCTAAGAGACTATGTATTTAGAGACACAAAGTATCATTTTTACCTTATCTACCTATTTAAATTAGTGTTGCATCGTCTCCACTGAACCATACATTTCCCCCATACCTGATCCCTCAGTAATCACTATACAATAGAGCGAAAACCACTTTCCATCTTGTTTTCCAAAAGAAGATGTTGGATCCTTTGTTCATTTGGGATTGGATGTTGAATGAGGTGGTGTCACATCAACAAAGAGGTGTGGGCCAACACAACCATTGGGTCTCTTGGCTTTGTTATCCACTCACAACTTAGTGCCTAATATGCATTATGCATTGTCGATCAATGCCACCAGCTAAAACTTCACCACATGCTAGATTAATGTTGGCAAACCATGTAAACATTGAGAGAGGATGTTGATAGTTTTCGTACACACATACCCTTCTCAATAATACATAGACAAATATGGTAATCAACATGGTTTAACATAAGTCTCGACCTATCATGTAGTGAATGTCACAATGACTACCATCAGGCCAATTTCTTTGTAATAAATCCAACTTGGTAAGTTACATCTACCATGAAATATGCACCAAAATAAAAATAAAATAAAAAATCCCATGAAAACTTTGAACACATTCTAACAATGTTGGTGGTGAATGGTCAGGAGTTTGTTTGGCCACACTCAAAGTGAAGTGCTCATTGCTCATTTGTAGTGGGAAAAAGCACCATTTTGGGGAGGAAAAGTTCTTACAAACACATCTAGTGTTTTGGAAACGTAACCCAAAAACTAGTTTATTAAAGCTATCAAGTCTCTTATTTTCCTTTTCAACTATTAGAAATTACCTCCTTGGGTACTAAGTATGAGCATCCCTTAATGTTTTAATTTGGAAGATGGGTCAATCATGCATCAATGTCAATCTCCACGAAGAGGACCTAGTGTTAACTTGACATGATGATATCTCGAACAAGGGTTAAGAGCTACTAGTACATAAGTGGATAGCTAACAATGGGGGGTATAACCAAAATAGCTAGCCCATGTTACACTTGGTGCATGGAAGTAAAGTTCACTAGTGAACGTCGAGTGGTCAACTCTAACCTCCTAACATAGGTTAATGATTGTGTTAAGTATTCATTAGACATTTGAAGCTCGTGAATTTCTCTACCCCAAACTTGGGAACATAAACTGAGATGACAAGATCTAGAATACCTCAGAATAAAAGGTTTTTGTGATGTATATCAATCAACAAATGTGAAGAATGAAAATATATATCTAACAAATAAATAATGAGGAATGGAGTGGCTAGAGCAGTGGAAGATGGTCTTGAGAATTTCATATAACAAATGTGATAGATTAAATTAGATTGAAACAAAAATCAGTGTGCCAGTTTTCGGGAGATCAAGTCAAGTTCCTGTGAAACTTGGTATTTTTTATATTAAATACCACAGATCACTTAAACCAACCACCTACAACATTTTTCATTAGTCAATGAATGACAGGAGACTAATGATATAATAGTATGAAATAGACAAAGTATTGGTAGACTTGTGCTAAATGACAAGTTTAAACTTTTGTTATTACCATGTTCTGCAACCTAATTGGTAATTTTGGTAATGTTCCATTGCACTATTGTATTACTCCCAAGAAGAGGTGGTTTTCAACGTGCACGATTTGGTGGTTAATAAATAAGAGTAGTGTGTAGCCTTCTTTTATATAGATCCAAAATGGGGACAATGAAATCGATTCAGTTGGTTAATGATCTTAATACGGGGAATATGGTGATTCTATTGGTGCTTTCATATCCGTAGAAATGAATGGTACAACTTTTGAACGAACTTTTCTATTCTATTGTTTCTCCTTAAGAGAATTATGGTTTGGAATAACTGGAAAGAATCATTGGATGAGAGGATCTCCAAACCCATATCCTAAGACGTAAGGAGCAGATAGAGGAGTCGATCCAATTCCATATACATAGCTAGGTGACTGAAGTTACCCTGAATCAGAACCTATAAATCTATAATCAACAATGATAGAGATAAAAGAAGAACTTGCAATTTCATATGCAGTAATTTCTTAGTTGTTAGCCTAGCGAGTAACTAGTACCAAATCTAAAGGACACGGAGCTAGGGGATGGGACTGAATCAACCAAGGTTGCTAACCCTTAATCACTCTTCATCAACTCGATTGAGCATGAAAACTTCCTACAAATATGAAAACAACTTTGTTACAATTGCTTGAATTCAGAGTAACTAACCTTAATTTCCTACTACATTAGAAGCTAAGAGCATTAGAAGAAATATTCAAGGTGTGCATCTTATGCAATGGGGAGAATTCAATTGGAATAGAACCATATATTGAATTCAATCTCAATTCCATGATTTGATGATAGGAAGGAAAAGGGGAGGAGTATATATAGACAAGCGATGAGCGAACAAGGTGGTGAGTGGTGAGGAGAAGGCAAGCCAAGGGGTGAGTGGTGAGGAGAAGGCAAGCTAAGTGGTGAGTGATGAGGATAAGGAAATCCAAGTGGTGTGATTAGCACCAATAATGAGGACATTCTGGAATTGTTGGACAGAGTACTAATAGTGTCAGGTATAGTTATGTCAATGTCAATGTCAAAGCACTCACCGATGGAATGACCATTTACAAAATACCATTTTTATTATTTTAAAATGATTTGTCACACACTCACAAATACGAAAATAAAAATGCACTCCACAAGGGTTATTAAGTCCTATAAAGGCCAATCAAAAAATGAGAAATAATTTTTTCAAATTTTATAAAATTGCTTTAATAATTTAAGTAGAAGCATAATATATATATAAACTTCGATTATGCATATGAAAATTGTCGAAATTAATAGGGGTCAATGAACTTTGACCTTGAGGCAAAAGCTATAGTCATAGCGAAGGCAAGGACTAATAAGATGAAATAATTTGCCTTACATTTGTAATGTTGATATATATTGAAATATAACAAGCTTTTATTATATTATATTATATAAGCAGACTTGTATCATATTATTATGATATTATATCATGTTATTGCATATATTATTTTATACCATTGAATCACTTATCATAAAGTTTATTACATTATATTATTTAATATTAGAAATTCCTATGTGTGCACATATTATTTCAAGATATATGTTTGTAAATGTGTTAATACATATATTTATATACATAAGAGATAAATAAATTATTAACCAAGTTGAATATATAAGGGGTATAAGTGAACTTTATAATTGTGAGAGAAAAGTAATATTTATTCATGGGTAAGTATTATAGAGTCAATAAGGAAAAAGACACACAAGAAAACGCTCTCTTCCGCAGCTGTTGAACATGCACGACCTAACCTGGGTGAATGTTGTTCCCAGCCACCTTCCAACGACCCCCTGTTGTTTTAATGGAGCAAATAGATCCTCCAGAAGATGGATATCCATCAATAGACCATCAATAGGAGCAAGAAGAATCTTCAAATGCTTTTGCATCTCTCATTTCTATTATTGGACCTCCAAAAACTAGGTCATCAATAACCAAGTTTGTGAAGAAACTTGATGAAATTCTTGGGATAACCCTCCCTCCGACACTCCCTCGATGAATAGCTTTGTCCCTAGAAGAACGTAATATGGTTGGCCAATGCACAAGTTTATGGTCATCCTCCAAATCTATCCAGAAATGGGTAGAAAGAAACTGGACTTCATCAATCACTAGGAAAATCTCCATCAGGTTCTGTGGAAGAGGTTATTATACCTTCCATTTTGAAACAAAATAAGATCGTGATTTAATCTTCAGGAACATCCATACTTCATGGACATGTGAGGATTATATTTAAACAGATGGACCCCTGATTTTGATCCTGAAATGGACGTTCCCAGCGTCGTGCCAGTCTGGATTAGACTACCGCATCTCCCTCTTCACTGTTGGGGAGATGAATCAATAAAATCTATTGGGAATGTGGTGGGGAAATACATTGACAAATGTGAACCAAAGGAGAACATGCATGTGTGCGCAAGGATCTATGTTGAAGTTGATCTAGGGAAAGGCCTTCCGAAGGCAATAAAGATCAAAATAGACCAATGGACGCATATACAACAGATGGACTACGAACAAATCCCCTTCAAGTGCAAGGTGTGTCATGAATATGGTCATTTTGCAAATAGATGTCCAAAAAATCAAGAAAATTAAAATTTTGAAGAACCCGAAACTAAATGGGAACAAGTTAAAAGGAAAAATTCATCTAACAAACAAACCATTCCCCCTTCAACCCAACCTCAAGCCTCCTTAGAACCTTCTCCATCCTCGCCCAATGTTGATAACCATTCCTCCCTTACCAACCCCAACCCCTTCGACCCCTTGGAATAACCCTATGCTCCCCTCTCTCCCCCTCCCTCCTCCCTTACGCCTTCAATCCCTATTACCCTTCGCACCCCTCCTCCACCATCAGTGGACAAAATATTAACTAGAAATCAATCCAAGGAATCCCTCCAAACCCTTGAGCACCAAAAAAAAGTAGGAAGAAAATCCAACAAGGAGCTGAGAGATGAAGTGGCAGCTAAAGAGATGGCATTAGGAACGCAGCAACCCATGGACTCTTTCTTTGGGAAAAGTTCTGGGAATAATGAGAAAAATCAAAATCATCACAGACGGAAAGGTCCCTCATCTCACCAAACAAACAAGTAATGATTGTGGTCTCCTAGAATTGCTATGGACTGGGAACACCCTTCAAAGTGAATGGAGCAAGAGATATTTTAGCAAAGAAACCCCAGATATATTCATGCTTCAGGAGACCAAAACAAGCTGCCAGGAATTAAAAAAAATGATAAAAAACTTAAAAAATTATGAAAGAACAGCAAAACAGGCCATAGGGGCCTCAGGAGGAATTTGTACACTATGGAAGAAAGGAAAATGGGAAAAGCTTCAGCAAAAAAAGGAACAACATTGGATACGAATAAATTTAAAGGAAACAAACACCAAGGAGCAATATTGTTTTATTAACATATATGCTCCAAACCACTATAGGGAAAAAGAACAATGTTGGAACACAGTTCAAGAAACTTTAAATGAAACACAAAATAGAAAAGTAATTTTGGGTGGGGACCTCAATCTGGTTCTAAATATTGAGGATAAATTTGGAGGGTCCTACCATGCAGATCCATCTGTTAGTGTCAGTCTTTCCAGCCTTCCTCCAGTGATCAAGTGCTCTTACAAAGTGATTTTGAAGTGTCAAGGTCAAATTTTGTCATTTCAGTGAGTCTTCAAGAAAAATTTGGTCACTAGGCATTAGGTCTAGGGTTTGCCCAAATGTCAGTCCATGTCATCATTCAACTGAGCCTAT
>APFE031659492.1:0-18922 GCA_000404065.3 Pinus taeda
CCATTGGTATGTCACCATTCTATGCCTTATATGGGTATCATCCTTTATCTTTTGTTGACGTGATGTTTGGTGATAGTAAGGCTCCCAGAGCCAAGATTTGGATCCAAGAGAGTCAGGATATTCTCTGAGCTCTCAAGGATAACATGGCTACAACACAGAACCAGCAGAAGTTGTATGCCGATAGGGGTCGGGTGGAGAGACAGTTCGAGGTAGGGGACATGGTCTACCTACGATTATAGCCATACCGACAGTCGTCACTAAAGCAAAAGGGGGCTGAGAAGCTCAAGCACTGCTTTTATGGGCCATACAGGGTGATACACATGGTTGGACAGGTTGCATATGAGTTGGAGCTGCCCCAAGGTAGCAAGATTCATAAAGTTTTTCATGTATCATGCCTGAAAAAGGCATTGGGGCAGCAGGTGATAGTGACAGATGAGCTACCACCCATGGATGACGAGGGGCATTTGGTATTGCAACTGGAGGCTATCATTGATACTAGGGAGAGGCAGCTGCAGAGCAAGACGGTCCAGGAATTCTTGGTGAGATGGAAGAATTTGCCGGATGAGGATACCACTTGGGAGAGTGAGAAGATCTTGCAGCATCCATCACTTCAGTTGCTTGAGGACAATCAATATTTTGCCGGGGGAGATTGTAATATTCCTAATTAGCCATGGCTAATTGGAATATTCGATTTTGCCCAATTTTTGCCTTCTATAATTATTTGTAAATAAAAAATGAGGACGGGGGACATAACTCACTTTAAGAATAAAAAGTCACTTCCTAGTAGCACAACATTGTGACTTAAATAGGAGCCAAGGGGGCCAAAGGGGGACGCAGGAATGGGACCCACACAGACACATGGAGGGACTGCGCAGGAGGGAAGAACTCGTGGCAAGAGGAGAATCACGCAGGAGGAAGTGAGCCTAGGGATTGTGAGAGGAAGAGGCTATAAAATAAAGAGGAGCCCCCTCATTTTGGATCATTCAGTTATGTGCATTTTGAGCTAGTCGTTTCGACTTCTAAGCATGCTGGCTGTTTAGCTAGTCTGCAACACTGTTTAGTGCATTGAGTGTCTCCATTCAGAGATCTCACCCTTAGCCGCGGGGGACTTCGAGTGCCTACTCGGGAAAGGTATTTCCTTTGGCATCAAAGCAGTAGTTTTATTAGCATTCCAGCAACAGGTTCAGCAGCGTTTTGGAGGACTGCGCAGCAGTGGGAGAGGGACGCAGTTCTTTTTGGCAGCAGTGTTGGATTGGGGTTTTTGCAGGAGGATTCATGCTGGGTGATTGAGCAGGGGACCAACCCTTGCCTATTGGAAGATTTTTGGTGGAGTTTCAGGCAGTGTTGAGAGGGGTTTCCTTCAGTGGCAGTGCAGAGCATTGAGGAACTGCGCAGAACCCCAAGGGCGTGATTTTTGGGGGTCGGCTTTTCCAGGAGAGCTTTCTAGGTTTTTCTGGGTTTCTTGAGTAGAGCCCGATTCCAGAGTTTCAGCATTTTCAGAGGAGGGGAGCAGCCCCAAATCATTACTTGTTTCCTAGCAGCAGCAACAGCACAACAGTTCTCCAACAACATCCACGCAGAGAGGCCATTTCTTGTTATTCTGAGAGCTTTTCTTCACTTGCCCTATGCAAGTCGAGGTGCCATATGTCTGATCCCTCTTGTACTCATTTTATTGGTCAATATAATAAAATGGCTTAGCATTTCTCGCTGCATTTCTTGTGTATTTGCTTATATTTCCGGTTTATATTATTATATGTTGTTCCACTTTTATTTTATCACTTCTGGGTTATTATATCATTTGCACGTATTTGGTTAGAGTTTGCTGGGGTTTGAAAAATATTCCAGGTTAGGGATATTACAGAAACAGAGGTACAAGATGCCCTCAAAACAAGTGTGGAGGGCGCATAGTGGTTAGAAAGGTAAGGTTTTTCGAGGGTTTTTCGATTAATTTATTAAAGGCTAAGGCGACAGAGGGTTTTGTTATGAAGTGAGGGTCAGATTGAGATATGAGCGAGATAGAACATAAGTGGAGGGGTGGAGGGAAGTGGAGTGATGGCCTGTGTGGGGCCCTTTCCTGGACAACAAAGTAAACCATCTTCTTCCTTTAGTCTTTAAATCAGTAGCGCTGGAACTTAGAGCTAACATGATGATATAAGATGTAACGAGGAATGATTCAACTAATTATAATCTACTCTAAATAATAAACACATGCATATATCTTAATCTAACATTATCTAACTATAAATATACCCTGGAATAAACAAAGATATGCGATCTACAAAGATGTCTTAAAGCAATTGGTAATAAAGATCATTCAACTACCAAAAGAAATGAAATCGTTTAATGATAATTTTTTTGGATAAATAGTTAGACAAAACAGTTGAGAAAACTATACCACATACAATAATTGTTCATGTATTTAAAATAGAATCAGAGCTAAAACATCATACAAAAGTGCAATAATGCATAACTTATAACTCATATTTGCATACATAAGACAATCAAAAGAAAGAGTATTGCTAATGCATAAATAAAACACAATCATACGATAAAAGTACCATATATGAAAGGTTCTACTCATGTTCTCAACAATATTGATCCAATTTCGTCCAATCAAATACACTCTAAGAGTACATAAGTGTAATTTCAGTAGAGCATGCTTGATATTCAAAGAAAAATAGATCTTGTTCCATTAATTTCATCAAAACCTTCCAAAAAATACAGAAGTGTAATGTCTTGAAAAGTGTTTTTGATAAAATTCTGGACCCCTCTCTAAATGCATGGGAGGGGTTTAAATACTAAAATACATGCCTCAAAAATAGATTATTACAAAAATAGCTGAGGAGGTTTCAAATAACCTTCCTCAAAGTGGGAAAAAATAAACTAAAAATAGAATTAAACTAATGACTAGCTCCTTTCAACTTGAACTAACTTAGTTGGCTAACTTGATCTTTGAGATTGCAAATGTCGATCATTGGTTTGAGCTGAAGCGGTTGGCTACTTGTGGATTTTAACTGTCTAGCAAATATGACATCTAACAAAGTTGGCACCATATTTTGTGTAGAGGTTGTTAAACACCGCAGAGTCATCCACTAGCCATGTGGTCTTACTAGAAATTGCCAGTATGTCTCCCAATCTAGTCTGGTTCGCTGTTTAATTACTTCTTCCTTGGTCTGCATTGTCGGCTTCCACTGTTGCTCCAATTGTTTGGCATTTGGTAGAAACTATGGCATGCACTCTTTGACAAGGTTGGCACTATGGAGGTTTTCATTAATGACTTCTATTATACTACTTGTTGTTCCTGCTGCTATCGCTATCGCCCTTTTTGCTTGTTTTAACCGTAAATCCCAATTTGTAAACATAATATCTTTGTGGGATTCCTCTATTTTTGGTAGGTCATCCTTTCTTCCCTCATCAGACTACTTCCAAGTGATAAATTCAGAAATATTTTATGGATATCTTCATATTCAAACCTCATATCAATTACTTGGTTTGTCAATTTATCACTTGTCTCACATTAAGGATTAATCTGTGAGATTTTCTGGCATAACATTTCTTCTTGCTGTATTAATACGATTTTGAGCTTGATTGCTTCTTTGATGAATTCGTCAGTTTGCGGGTTATCTTTAAATTTATCCACCATGGCTGGCATTTGATGAATCTGTGAATCATCTTTTAATAAGCTGGCCTGGTGTTGTAACATCATTTGCTCGAATTCCTTCTGAAGTTGAGCTACCTATTGTTCTGCTTTCTGATTAGTTTTTTCTTGTTCTAATTGTTGTTCAAGCAAAAGAATATTATGTTCTTTTTCTTTTAGCAACTTTCAGACTTCTGTTGCTTTATTGACGGCTGTTGTGGCATAAACTCCTATGAATTGCGACAACTTCGTAAGATTCTCTGATGGGCCAACATGAGTGTCCTTCCACACAACATCCATTGGTTTGTTCTCTAGAGTTGCAATAGCCGTGGTGTCTAGTTTCCTTTTTTTATCTTTGTCTTTTAACTACAACCTTATGAGTAGGACTGTAGAATATATCTAATGGAGGTATCTCTTCAATTATCAAGATAATTTCAGAAGTAGGAAAAATAGGAATAACCTCAATATCTTGAGTATCTGTAGCCCCTTGATCTGTTGTTTCTGGATTTGCTTTGTGCTGAGTCTATTTGGGGGTCTGAAAATCAGATGTTTCCTCAAGATTTGTGCTTGTTTGGAGCTTCTTATTGAATTGCTCCCATTACTTGTCAAGGTTAATGATTGGAACCTTCCTTGATTGAGCTGAAGTGGAACCAACCTTTGTCTGCTTCTTTTCCAAGGCCTGTTCGACCATTTCCTTAGTATTTCCAGCTGTATCTTTCTCGTAATCTTTATTTGGATTTCCTCCTCCATTCTAAGATTGTTGTTCTGAGTGTTTTAACTTGTGAGTCGACTTCTCTTGGGTTTCCTCATCAGAATTTACTTTTGAACTTCCCTCCAAGCTTATGTTAAGAGTTGGTTCTCTTATTGGTTCAATTTGTAATTGGTCCAAAGGGACATTTAACAATCTGTTATTCTTATATACATGAAAAGCATTAATATCATCTAGGCTTAACTGTAATGATGCTGAATGTAGGACTTGTGCAAATGTTTCTACTTCTTGAAAGGGGTCATCAAAGGCATCCTCTTCATGAGTAAACTATTTGGATTTAACCATAGTGGTAAATTATTTAGCAACCTAATTTGGGTCATATTGTCTCCGTGGAACTGTGGCCAATTTCAGAGACATAATAATATCTGCTTCTTTTACTACATGCCCATAGTCATGTGGTGCGAAAGCACCACATTGTAATGGAAAGTTTGGCCAAATGGCTTTCTTCCATTCCTTCAGGCCTTTGGTTAAAATGTCATCCCCTGTTGTCTAGTAAGCTATCTCTCTAGCCAATAGCTTTTCTGGAACATAATATGGGAGGACATGCGGAGAAGAAATGCTCTCAAAAAATCTGATGTAAGTGAACGTCTCTTCACCGAACCATCTAGCAACTGGCAAGATGTATACCTTGGCTTCTTCAGAAAACCTAGGGACCATTCTATCAAAAACGGTTTTATGAATAGGCAGCATAACACCCTAGCAGATTTTTTAAAAATGGGGATGGAATTGGGATTCCCACAAGATTTTATGGTATACATGGACGGGGAGCGGGTTCTATATAGTTGACTTCCAACCCATGTTTTGAAATTCAGAACAAAAATAAATGGTGTTCATAACATAAGCACTCATAAAGAAAGGGGGAAAATTCTTGAAGAAACACTTCTCTTATGTTTATACTCCCTAATGGCCATTGCTAAATTGTCTGATAAAATTTGACTCCAGTTCATAATTGTTACATTAACTGCTGCATCAATTAATGGGAACCACTCCATAAAATATTTGGTGCTATCGTCTTTACCAAATAACCTACACATCATCGCTGCTACGAAATTATGTGGGGTAGAGAGGGATGCTATCGGGTATATACCATATTTATCCCATTTGAATTTGCCTTTGCCTGAACTCCAAGTTTGTGTAACGTCCAACGGGTCCTCATTCTCTTTGGTGAAATGCTCAAGAAAATCTTTGTTATAGAGCTTTTGAGGCTTTGTCAGCTGGTACATTTGGCGTAGATTGTCTGGTGTGAAAGACCCCATGACCTCATGTCTTTTATTCCTGAAAGTTCTGCTTGAGACATCTACATCATCAATCACCCATTTTACCATATTTGTGTATGGTAGTATCTTAGGTCTCGCAACTATTCTGTGCAAAAATGAACATGCTGCTTCAAAATAGGAAGCGTCAGATGATTCTTGGGCACCAATTGTTGCCTTTGTTACCAGTGGCCTAGGTTTCTCTTCTACCAACAAGTTATAAATAGCTTCCCATGATGTCGTTCCTTTGTCTTTTGTACAAGTAGTATGAGAGAAAAGTGGTATCATGTCTGATTTCTTGGATGTAGTAGCTTTTCCCTTCTTCGCCATCTTTTCCAACGTTTTTTTCCTTCGGAGGTTCCCTGAAACGGAGCAATGGAGATTATTGGATAAACACGGAGTGAAAATGATAGTGAAAATTCAATGATATAGTTAGCTTCAAAAGGTGATAAGAAAGGAGCTTTTATTCGAAAGTGCAGATGAAAGATATCAAATCATGTCGAGCCATTTTAAACATAAATGCCATTAAAACTTATTAAATACACATTAAGATATTTTATCATGGCCTTTATTACTCATTTATGTCATCACATCACAAATGTGAAAGGAAAAAATTTAAGGTGACTAGTTTGAAGTGCGAAATGTCGATTATGTGATTGTGATAAAGATTATTGCAATATCGCAAATCGCAATATCGCATTTTCGATCATGCGTTATTTTGGAGTTGTTTAAAATTTTGCGAGATGTGAGGTTAGCGGCGTACTTTTTATTATTTATAGCGCATTTTGCTTAACAAATATTTATTGCGTAAAGTGACCTTTTACTAAGCACCGGACTTAACTACAATTTATAACATTTATCGCATACTTTCATTAGGTCTGGGTCATATCGCGTTTTGCAAACCTTTCATAGTTCACAAGATTGGCCTTTAAGTAGAGCGTCACGATGCGATAACTTTTGCCTTATTATGTCGCAATATTGCAATTCGCATATTCTAAAGGCTTTTTTAGTTGTGATTTTTCATGAATGCTGATATGCAATTGCGATATGCACTTTATTCTACAAGAAATACCTTAAGTCTTAGTTTTAAATGGAAAGTTTAATGATATCCCAAGTTTATTACGGTGATCCCTCCTTATCGCAATTCACAAATCGTGGTTTGCTAATTAACCTTTGACACACATGATCCAACGATATGCGATAAAGTGAGAATTTCTAGTCGTAAAGGGATTTGACTTAATACCTTATATTATTTAGCAATTTATTTCTAATAAGTCAAAAATAAATCTCGTAAGTGCTAAGTTTTTTGGAGGATTTTTTATAAAGGGTCCCCATTTATTAATAGAATATTAACTATTAAATCAATAAAATTGGGGGGGGGGGGGTTGTTGAATAGTAACAACACCACCTTGTGAGACAAAACTCTGCACATTTCACTTCCCTCTCATTGTGGCAGGTTGTTCTCTTACCTTGGTGTTGAAGAACTCAATTGTAAAAACGATAATAATATAGATATCTTATCTTGGAAACATTTTTGACAAAACCATCTAGAAATGGCTATGTTTATCTCTTTTTGTGCTTTAGGAATTATTACAAATAGAAGTTATAAACTCGTAGATAAAATTTTTGTGTATTTTTACTTCTAGGCTTCACATCCTTAGTCTTTCTCCATTTGCTTTTGTGCCACTAGTATCATGAGCTTTAAATTTTTCATGGGTAAATCTATTAGGTCCCTTTTCACCTTTGATTGATTCACTTCCTTGTTGATGCGACTTGAGAAGCATGCGAGTGGACCCATGCCAATTGAAGGGAGATCCCTAGTGAATTGTAATGTGCATGAACACATATGAAAAAACATATTTTTATTCAAGTAAAAATTAAAATACATCCAATTTGTGTAAACACACCTATAGCATAAGGATAGACAACCACAAAAAATGGATTTGAGACGATTCAACAAAGACTATTACCTATTCTCCTCAAATATATGTCCATAAAATAAGTGATCAATAAGCATCTAGTCTACAAAAACTTTATATCAATTAATGTCATATATATATATATATATATATATATATATAGTAAATAATATATATATAATATATTATATAATAAATATATATATATATATATATATTATATTATAATATATATTATATATATTGTGTATGATATGATATGTGTGTGTGTGTGTTGTGTGTGTATATAGATATAATTGTGATATATATACACACACACACACAACACAACACACACATAATATATATGTATGTATACATATATATAGTATACATATATATAGATGCACACAACACAATAAATTTGGCTTGGTTTCAAATGTTTTTTTCATGATGATATCTCATTAGGTGCTAAATCTAGTATGATTGAATTCTCATAGGTGTCACCTAGACATTTACTATGTTCACCTTGGGGAGAAAGGAAAAAATATAGACATATTTCATGAGGGTAAGTTGGATTAGGATCCAAGTCCAAATAGGCCTCTTAAAATCCAATGAATATACATATATCTCTTATGAAAACATAATTAAAAAACCCATTTGAATGAAACAAACAATCAATCCATGAGTGTGTTAGTGCATCATCGAAGCTACATAGTCAAAAGCACCAAACTTCATCTTTGTCATAATGAAATTGGACCACAATCCTACTTGTTGACACTCACTCTCCTTGAGTGTATTGGCCACCCACCCTTATTGGATTGTTTGGGTTAAGGGCTTGTGATAGTGTCACCGACTCACCAATCATCTGTGAAATCTATCTTACATTGCAATGTCACCTATGGAACAACGAAAGTGTCGTTTCAATTAAAATATGCACTAGATATCCTGTGTCCAAACAGATCACTTAAAAGCTCTAAAAGTTCTGGCCCATGAAAAATGACATCTACCACCATTTATGAAATATTAAAATGTTTTTAATACATCGTGATGGCTTGACTACAAACTCTCTACTACAGACCCCCACATTGATTCCATGTGATTATGGTTGTGGAGAGGATTCAAAGGATATCCCATCTTATAGTTTTACTTTGTTGGCCATCTTATATGCCCCCTGAGATCTCCTTAGTCATATCTCATATATACAAATGTTAAGGCATGTTTGGGTCAAGGACATTTGATTTCAGAGTTATGGAGATTTTATTGTGAGTGTTCCGTGCAATTTCAAACCAAGATTCATGATTCAGTAAGTCATATATGTATTATGGTCATTTTGTTTTTTTCTTATGATAAATATGTGTTTTTTTTAAAATAATTGTATTATTGAAGGATATTTTTTTAATCAAACCTGTATTTGTGAAGGGTTAATTTATTATCAAAACATCGCTCTTGAAGGGGAAAATTTCAAACATAAAGTTCCTTGACGGGAAGCATAAAGACCCAAAATGTCAAAAAAAATGTCAGATAGGTAAAGAGGGATCCAAATTCCAACCCTAGACATAGGGAAGGCAAGTGTGGGGGTGCTAACATTTCGCCCTAGAGGAATTCTAGAATGTAAGTATGCATGGAAATTGGGAATTATAACAAATAACTTAGCTAAATAAGAAGGAAAATAATATTGTCATAAACCCACAAGCAAATTAGGAAATTAGGTTAAGAAAAAAAGGGTGTTTTATGTTCAACAACTTGACTTATGATCAACCTATCCCCTAAGCAAGAGCTTAAGCCAAGAGTCATGTTACAAAGGAACCACACAAGACATGTGATCGTCCACTTACAACATGTTGTATCATCGGAGGACATAAACCCACCACCACTTCTCATGATGGTCATATATGGCACCACTCTTGATAATCATTTTTCTTGTCATATCCCACACTACATTTGTGGAATTCTATTGTAGCCAACCATGGAGAAAGGTCATTCAAAATCATTTTTGGCAATGTCCTCCATCACTTAGTGAATTTCATTATTCTCTAGAAATAACCTAAGTTAGAATCCTCCTTGTGGGTTGTCTCTTTCAGAGGTCCATGGTTGTGTACATGCACCTTTTAAATGAATTCCCAGTTATATGTCGTTCCCTTCTAGATCCTTTTTGACCAATTTTGTTTCAATTATCAAGAATAGTTGTATGGGCTCTACAAAGAAAAATTGTGATGGAGACATATGGAAATAGTTAACTTTTGAATTTGATGCCCTGCTCTACATGTAGATTTTGATATATTCTGTTTCTCAAATAAGGATCGATTTCTACATCCTTATATGTTGTTTTTGCATCATTATACCATTGTTTATGTCTCAAAAGTGTCCTCAGGGCATCCTAGAAGTGTCCCCATAATGTCTTCTTTTCATATTTAGGTGTCTCTGGAGTCTCATAAGAGCACCAAAAAGTGTAAAATCATCATTTTCCATCATCCCAATTGCATTTTCACAACATCTTTAGAGTACAATTAGTGTCCAACCAGGGATGGTAAATTTCCAAATTATGACTTTATAGCATCCTAGGTAAGTTAAATTAGGAGGTTCATATGGGCTACATGTGTTGGTGTTCTCAAGGCCAAATGACCTTGTATAATCGATAATGATTCTCCTCTATGAAAGGTCTCAATTATACCTTACACTATTCACAATAGGAAATCTATCTAGTTTATGGTTCGACAATCATTTTATTGGTTTTAAGAGGTTTCACTAGTTGCAGACTAGTCTATCATTTATATTATATGTGTTTATGATGCAATAAATGAGATGCAATTATTTTAATATGCAAAATAATCGCCAACCTAAACTAACAAAACCAAGGAGGCAAACATAGCACCAAAATTATCACTATGTTATATATCTAGCAAAAGGCACTACGAAATAAAAGTATAAATTTAATAATCATTTGCATAGCATAAAAGTTTGAAAATGAAAATTAATTACAGTGCTATGATCATGGAAGACAATTATGACCTTGACGATAACTCTCCATATTTCTCCTTTTTTAGAGGTTGTAATTGGTGGTTGTTTTTATCCCTCTTTCAAAAAATGGTGTTATTAGTTACGAGCATTTTTTGAAAGTTTAAAAATCACAAAAGCTTGCGACTATGATATAAATGTTGTAAATAAAACTTTGAAATTGACTCCCAAACGAAAATGATCGCTACAGATAATACTCCCATTCTTTTTCGAGAAAATTGCAACTCATTTGAAACCATGGTCCTAATAACCAGTATGAAAAAAATCCTTAGAATCGATCTTTAAATCAAAAGGTGGTGTTGCTAGTAACACCCACTTTTTTATTTCAAGGTTAACGTCACAACTTGTTTCATGTAGGGACTTTACAACTAGTGCTAGTGAAATATATAACATCAAGATTAACGCTCGAATAAAAAAAAAAAAAAGGTGATCCCTACAACATCATTTTTTAAGATTTTGACATAAAATTGTAAAAATAGTAAAAAATGATTTTTTCTCTTGTGGGGGTAAATATTGTATTGCCTTTTAAAATTGGAATCTACATGGATATTCTAGAAACACTAAGTCAATCTTTCACGAGGGAAACTAGACCATATCCAAAAGTGCACTCTTTGCATAGAAGCATAAGAGATCATGCTTAACAAAAGACTAAATACAAAATATATATACTAAAAAATGGGTCAGATTGGACTAGAGAGTGAACTTAATAGTCATAACGCAAAATAGATCTGAGCATACCAAGGCTAAGTTGAGGGATCAGAATTAGTAGTGGAAACCTAAAGAGGGTCTTTAGTGTTGTCAGGGGTGCTACTTGATGGGGGGGAAATGCAGAGACACTACTCAATGTGGCCCAATCATTGATCTATGTCCCTAAGGCAATGTTGAAGGTTCTTTGAAGAGTGTAGGATGTTAAATCGATGCTCAAAGAAATCCATCAAAATTATACCTAGGAGGAACTTCAAATGCCAATATAGATCAATGGTGTACATGTACTGATTAAACCAGCCTTAAGTATGCCCAACATCTGACACCTAGTTAGATTTTTTGAAAAAAAAATCACTAGATTCTGGTGAAAAATAACTTTTTGGTCAAATTTGTGTCCTCGATATACAACGACGTTTGTTTAATGTTGCAAGGATTGGCAAATGGTAATATATAAGGTTCAATATACTTTGTTTTATGGGTTAATGGGTATATTTCATGAAGAGGTGGTGTTGGTTGATTGCTTGCAATGTGAGTATGTTTGTTTGTTTGTTGTTCCTTTGTAGTAAAAGAGGTAAAAAAATATAATTAACACTATTTTATAGTACTCATTTCATAATGTTTATCTATATGTTTTATGTGGTTTAGATTGTACAGACAATGTAGAAACCTTTCTATTTGATATTACTATAATAGGGCAATTTGCATACAACTATTATGTCCTTTTATGTTGAAATTGGGGAATGGACATGGGCAGGGTTGGAATTTGATGGGAATTTTGCTTGTCATAGGGCATTTTAATCGTAAAATATGTTTTAAACTTTAAATGATTGTTTCTAGTGAAGTGTTTTGAAATGTGAAGACCATATTTTTGACGCCTTATTTTTTTTGGAAACATTATTAATATCCTATTTGGCACCATTCCACTAGCTCGGTGCTCGAAGTAATCCATCAAAATTCTACCTAGGAGGAACTTCAAATGTGAATACAGATCAATCGTGTACATGTACCAATTAAACCAACTTTAGGAATGCCTAACTTCTAGCACCTTTGTCAACCAAATTTGCCAAAATTTCTATATCTAAAAGCAACTACCATCTAGGGGCCTCTTCTTGTTCCATATGAGCTAACTCCTCCTAGATGGGTCTCTGGGTGAGGTCTTGAAACCTGACTATTGATTTGTAAAGAAAATGATGCACATGTGTATGTCCTCGAGAGGCTTGCTCTTGATAATAGGTTGCCCCTAGATAGGCTCGTGCTTGTTGACGAGGCATGTCAAAGGATCATACTTGGATGCAAAAAGGGATGGCTAAAAATTTGAATAGATAGGTGTTGGACTCAAGGGTATACCACATAATGAGGGGGGCGGGGGAGCAATAGTAAAGAGTTAAATGGATTCAGAGGTCGATGACAGGGAGAACCACTAGCCTGTTGCTATAGTACAATGAAGGCATGAGAGTGGACGTGGGAAAATGACGAACCAAGGAGGTCGATAGTAGGAGATGACATCCCATGGGATAGGAAGCAGGGGAGGGATATAAGGATGCATGTATGGATGGAGAGGGATAAAAATCCTCAAGAGCGAACAAGGTAAAAATGATTGTCTGAATATTTCAGATATGAACTATGTAGAAGTTTTCGTTGCTTGATGTTTCAGGTGGACACTCCACTCATCATCAGGGACCAGAAAGCAAATAGATGGTAAGCATGAGAGTTGATCAAACCTATAAGTAATGAGAGCACAAAGACTGGAAGAATGGTCATAAGGATGGAAATATTAGATTTAATTATGAACGGTCATGAGAGATAAAAAAATTATAGTTAAAAGAAAATGTTTAATATAAATGGTGAAAGAAAGACATGACAAGGTAAAAATGGAATTGATAAATTAGCCAAAGGTTAGAATGATATATTTAATTTTTAAGTAATATAAATATAATTTTTATTTATTATTATTAAATGGTTAATAGCTTAGAATTTTTAATTTTTATACATATAAATAAAATTTTGAAATATTATTATATGTATAATATTAAGATATTTTAATAAGTGAAATAGTAATACCTATATGTGTACAAATACATATTAGTAATATTATCGATAAAAATATTTAAAAAGTTTGAATCATAGGGAAGGTTTTCTTTTAATATTAGATTATTAAAGTGTTTCGGCTACACTCGTTTTGAGGATAAATTAGGGTCTAAAGTCAAATTTGAACTAGTTTGTTGATGTAAGTAATTTTTTATAAAAAGTTCCTTGGCCTGCACCACTAAGTGGAACCAACTTTTGTTAGATTCCCCCCGGTCGTGCCATAAAATCCATATGATGGCATGACCAATAGAATTTTTTATGCAAATTGGAGCTAATAAGGTGGAGAAATAAAAAATAGGGAAGGATGAGAGTACACATTTTATCAGGATAAGGTTCCCATCAAGGTTCATTCAATGAGGTCCCACTGATTAAACCTAGAGTTAAATTTGTGAGCATTACTTTGTTGATGTTCCAACATTCAGGTGGCTTCCAATGTTATTAATCACTCCTAAAATGTGAGTGATGAGATCTAAAACTACCTTGCATATGGATCCAATTATCAATGAAGCCCCACCTAGGAAAGGGGTATCATCTACACACTGAGAATGGTTAACTTTTTAACCCCTTATATGATTAACATGCCAAGAATATTTTTTGTCCTCCTTTCATGCTCAAGTATTTTTCTTAAAGAATCAACCATTGTGATATACCAAAACAGAGATCGCATGCATATCTAGCTTACAACCTTGGATGCATGAAAGAGGGTCATCAGTCAACCATTTACTTAGGGGGAAATCCAAGGAATGTCGATACAAGGGACAACCCAACTAATGAAATTAGAGTCTAACCCAAACTTCCAAAACATGTAAAATAGAAAGCCATGCATAACCTGGTTAAAGGAATTAGCCAAATCTATTTCAATTACCATCCCTTTTGACCCTATACTTGGTAAAATGAATTTCTTCTTAAATAAGAATAATATTATCCATTACATGTTTTCCTACTACATAGTCATCTTGATTATTTGATATGATTTTGGAAAGAAATATTTTAATATGTGAACAATGATTTTATAAGATACATTGAATAATGAGATTGGCCTACAACTCAAAAACAAGGAGGGGTTGACCTCTTTTGGGATCAAGACTAGGAAAGTTGAATTAGTTCCTCTTCACATCCTTAAAGACTTGTGAACATATTGCAACATATAAAATAAGATTAAATTTAATTATATGTCAACACCTTTTATAAAATTGTGCTAAAAAATCCATCTAGGCCAAGAACCTTATCTAGGTCATGATGGCTGATGACTACCGAGACTTCTTCTTCTGCATAAAAGTTTTCTTCATCCGCTATTTTGTTACCTTGGAACAAAGAATCTGGTAGTTTTGACAAAAATATATGACCCTCCAATTTCTAGGGAAAAATTCATTTTTTGGCAAAAAAATGTGTCACCGATGGGTATTTCCTGTCTCTTTATGTATTTTGGGTGGAGATTTCAACCTCATACGATCCCTGAATGGGAAAAAAAGGGGGATTACGTAAGCTAGATCATGTATCTGCCTCGTTTGATGGTCTTATAAAATGATTGAAATTAGTGGACATTCCCATTTTCAACGGCATTTTTACCTGGAACAACAAAAAAGGTGGTCGAAATCAAATATAAAGTCGTTTGGATTGATTTTTTTTTGTGTCTTAGAGCATGTGATGCACAAAGATATTTTTGTCGAAGAAGTTATTTTGCCTTGCATTGGGTCTAATCATTGGTTGATTATATTTGAAATAGAATTAAAGGAAGCACCCAAGAATCACCCATTTCATTTTGAAAGTTTTTGGCTACCTGAGTTTGAATTCATAGACAAGATAAAAGGTTGGTGGGAGGGGATTAAGGTGACAGGTGAGAATAAGATGCATTCCTGTCAATTGAAACTTAAAGCACTGAAAGCTCTCAAAAACTTTTGGAATAAACAAGCATTTGGGAATATCATTGAGGAGAAATTAAAATTGGAGGAAAATATGATAGAGTTGCAACAATGTTTAATACTTGAAAGAAGAACCCCAAAATTAGTTATTAAGGAAGGTTTGACTTTACAAAATCTAGAACAAAGAAGAAGCGAGAAAGTCTAACGTACAATGGTTGAAAGAGGGTGAACATAACTTGAAATTTTTCCATAACTCCATGCTGCGATGACGTCATAACAATCAAATTTTTTCTGCTTATAGGGAAATACTATGCTAGAAAGCTTCTCCATTTGGATATAGAGCACATGTTGGTTTATTATAATCATAACATTTTATCAGAACCCTCCTTCCATAGATAATATCACATAAATAGGATTCTCAAAAGTATCCCTAAACTCATCAGCATGGAGTAGAACTTGGGATTTATGCAGCCTATCTCCTTCCAAGATGTAGAGTCAGTAATAATGGAAATGCTACAAAACAAATCGTCGAGACTAGATGGTTTCACTTCGGATTTTTATCAAACGTGTTGGCCTTTTCTTGGATAGGAAATCCATGAGCTTGTAGAAGAATCCAAACAAACTCAATCGATGTGGGGGGGCCTTAATGCTACCTTCATTACCTTAGCACCCAAATCTAGAAATTCCAAAGATCCCAGTGGTTTTCGCCCTATAACATTAGAGTATTCTCTACAAACCTTAATGTTTCTAATTCAATCATATTTTCTCTTGCAATTTCTTCAATTCCCCATGGTAATTCAATCTTTATAGAGATTTTAAAAATTAATGAAAATTTTAGATTAAGAAATATAATTTCAAAGAAAAAAATTATACTTTAAAAATAAATTAAATTTTTTTTACGATCATGGAGAAGAAAGTGGGAAATCTAGACATTTTCATTAAAATAAAAGTTTGAAAAAAACTTTAATACTAAAACCTTAAAAAATCTCATGTATGCTATCCACAATCTTATTTACCAATTCAAGAAATTTGTTACTCATAAAAGTTTATTATCTAAAATCTAACCCAGAAAAGTTCACTATCCAAAAGGTAGATCCAAAAAAGTTTGTCACCCATTTAGCAAATGAAAACCCTATCTTTTGCTTCAACCTTAACAACCCTCAAAGATAAGTCAACGATCATCTATACTCAACAAAAATCATCAATCCAAACCTAATTGTACAATCCAGTAGCACTCAACACTTTAGTTGTAATAAAACAAGTATTAAATCTTGGTTTATGTATATGAACAATATAATCCTCGGCACATCAACCAACTCTACAATCAAATTTGCTTAACATTTTAAAACTTAGTAGTTTCATTCGTAAACCCTTGTGATCAACGACATCAAGAAATTCATTACTGGAAAAAAGTTCACTATTCAAAATCTAGCCCAAAATATTTTACTGTCCAAAAGGTAGATCCAAAAAAATTCGCTATCCAAATGTTGCATATGGAAAATATGGGATGAGAGTGAGAAAATGACATTTCAACCGAGTTTATTTATAGGTTTTGGTCGAAACGGTCACATCATTTCGTTTGACACAGTCACACCGTGTTATTTTCGCAGCCGAAGAAAAAAACGAAAAATGTTTTTCGCTGAAAGTACTAGCTTTTCGACCAATTTTTTATTTTTATTTTTATTTTTTCGTTAAATTTAAATTTTGGCTGGAAAAGATTATTACCTTCGGCCGCAAACCTGCCAACCCTGTAGACAACTAGAGCTAGATCACATCTGTTCACCCTTCTCCAATTTCAAAATGGTTAAACTCCATCAAATATAGTGAATTTACTTTCGAAACCAACACCAACATTTGCAGAATTGAATCTACTTTCACTAGATATAAATTTTATGGAATTTCATAGATATTTACTAATTTTAGCTAATTTTCTAGTAAAATGTGTGCAATTTTTTTCTAAAGTTCATTATGATTAAGTGAAATCAAAATTATATATCTTCCAAAATACACTGTGAAAAAGATATGGAAAATTTATGGTGCATTATGCTTGTCTATCCTATTTAATGGGTAGTTTTTATATTTTTTAACTTTTAACTAATATAATTTTTAATTTTTATTTTTCTCGTTAAATTTAACTTTTGGCCAAAAAAATTATTACTTTCGGCCGAAAATCTGCAACCCTATAGACAACCAGAGCTGGATCACATCTATTCACCCTTCTCCAATTTCAAAATGGTTACTCCTTCAAATATAGTGAATTTACTTTCGGAACCAACACCAACATTGGCATAATTGAATCTACTTTCAATAGATATAAATTTTATGGGATTTCATAGATATTTGCTAATTTTAACTAATTTTTTAGTAAAATATGTGCAAATTTTTTCGGAAGTTCATTATGATTCAATGAAATCAAAATTATGTATCTTCCAAAATACATTGTGAAAAAAATATGGAAATTTTACGGTGCATTACGTTGATCCGTCCTCTTTAATGGGTAGTTTTATATTTTTTAGTTTTTAACTAATATGATGAGAAACATGGTGTTTTTTTTGTTAAATTTAACTTTTAGCCGAACGTTTTATTACTTTTGGCCGAAAATCTACAACCCCTTAGACAACCAGAGCTGGATCACATCTGTTCATCCTTATCCAATTTCAAAATGGTTACTCCATCAAATATAGTGAATTTACTTTCGGAACCAACACTAACATTTGCATAAGTGAATCTACTTTCACTAGATATAATTTTATGTAATTTCATAGATATTTTGTTATGAAACCAACTCACAAAAAGATAGAAAGAGAGATAAATGCCTTAGAATTTAGCGTCTTCGAGGGGGAAACCTCCTTTACATTACACAAATGAACAATTTTTTGATGATACAAATGACAAAACCTCCTTTCTATAAATAGGAGTCTAAGGGGTCACAATATAACTAAAGTAGACCTAACAATAATAATATAAGGGCACAAAAATAATAATAGTGGGCTTCTATGGGGCACAATAATAACAATATGGGGACAATAGGGGCACAACAATAACAATAAGGGATACAATGACAATAGTAATGAGGGAATCACTAGTATTATAGGGACCTAACATGCCCCTCTTCTTCAAAAAAGTGTTGTCCTCAATGCTTGAGTAGTTTTGGATGCTTTTGTATAAAATTCTCATCCTCCCATGTGGAATATTCAACGGGTAATTTCTTCCACTTGATGAGATACTCTGAAATTGATCGATTTCGTAGCTATCGAGTTCTTGTTTCTTTGACTCCTTCAGGTTCCAATATGATTTTTCCTTCCTCATCAAGTTCTGGCAATATTGTTTGAACTGGGAGCTTGTCACCTATAACCTTCTTTAAGCATGACACATGCAAAACTACGTGCACTCAGGAAGCTGCAGGAAGCTCCAATTTATATGCCACAGTACTTATCTTTTGCAACACCTTGTACAAACCATAATACTTTGGTGATAATTTATTATCCTTCTTAGCTTGCGTGAGGGACATTTGTTTATATGGTTGTAGCCATAGGAATAACGAATCACCTACATCAAAACTTCTTTCATTGTGATGTTGATCTGCGTGTTGTTTCATTTTATTCTGTGCCAAGGTGAGGTTATCCTTCAAGAGTTGGAGAACTTGTTGTTGATGCTTGATGTGATCTTCCACTGCTTGAACCTTAGAATTT
>APFE031659492.1:19876-38194 GCA_000404065.3 Pinus taeda
TGAATGAGTGCCCACACTTCTTCGTCATTCTTCCATTCATCCCTTGCTTTGTTTATCCAATCTGGTTGGATAATAGAAATGGCGCAAAGAAATGCTTCCACAATGTCATCCTTTCTTGAGAGTGCATCTGCCACAACATTTTTCTTCCCTTTTTTGTAGATGATTTCAAAGTCATAACCCAACATATTTGTGACCCATTTTTGCTAATTCTTCTAAAGATAATGTTTGTTCTAAAAAGTATTTAAGATAATCATGATCTGTTTTTACCTTGAAGTGTCTTCCCATTAGGTAGGGTCGCCATTTCTTAAGTGCATTTAGTATTGCCAACATTTCCTTCTCATAAATAACTTTGTGTAAATACTTTCCTTTGATTCAATGACTTTCGAAAGAAATGGGTTTTTCTTCTTGCATTAAAACAACACCAATTCCATTTCTTGAGGCATCACATTCCACAGTAAAGCTTTTTGTGAAGTCCGATATAGCTAAGACTGGTGCTTGGTACATTGCCTCTTTAAGATGTTCAAAGGCCTTCTTTGCTTCTGGAGTCCATGAAAATGAATCTTTATTCAATAATGTTGTTAAAGGTGCTGCTATTCTCCCATAATTCTTAACATAGTTGTGATAATACCCTCTCAACCCAAGAAATCCTTGTAGATGCTTTATGGATGTGGGGATTTTCCATTCCTTAATGGTTTCAATTTTGCTAGGGTATACCTTAACACCTTCATGAGATACAATATGACCCAGATATTCAACTTCTTGTACTCCAAAGAAACATTTGGAGCTTTTTTCATATAATTGTTACTCCTCCATTAGTTTTTGCACCCTGTCAACATGTTGAACATGATCCTTCCAAGACTTGCTGTAGATTAGTATATCATCAAAAAATACTAACACAAATTTTCTAAGGAAGGGTTTGAAAATGGAATTCATCAAACCTTGAAATGTAGAAGGTGCATTGGTAAGGAAAAAAATTCCATAATATGACCCTCATGAGTTCTAAAATGTTGTTTTGGGAATGTCTTCAGTCTTCATTCTGATTTGATGATATCCTGAACAAAGATCCAAATTGGTGAAGTAAATTGATCCATGCAATTCATCCAATAATTCATCAATGACAAGAATGGGAAATTTATATTTAATTCAACTTCCTTTCCTTCTAAAGAAAATTTCATGAAAATTTCTTGAAAATTAAAAGCCATTGTACCCAAGGATGGTAGACATTAGGCTCCTAATACAACATCAACACCGCCCATTGGAATGGAAAGAATTGGGCTATTCAATACATATTCTCCCATAGATAGCTTGATATTATGGCACTTTCCTGAGCAATTTATGGTTCCTCCACTTGCAACCATCACTTGACACTCTGGTGCTAGATATAGGAAGAAATTCAATTCCTTGGCTATCTTACAAAGAATAAAATTATGGGTACTACTCGAATCAATCAACACTATTACCTTTTTCTTCTTGATATGCCCTTCTATCTTGATAGTTTGAGGAGTGGTAATTCCAGCGAATGCATTACAAGATATGGTCAGATTCATTTCTTCTTTCTCTAGGGTTTGTTCTTGGTGTATATCCTCTTTTTTTGATGTTTCTTGTTCCTTTTCTTCCTCCTCTTCACAATCTATGAAAAATAATTTCTTCTTAGCACACTTATGAACTTTAGTGTATTTGCTATCACAACTGTAACAAATCCCTTTTGCTCTTTTTTCTTCCAATTGTTGTGGTGTCAACCTTGTAGGTTGTGTATGGCCAGGGGCAACAACACTTCCATCTTTATGATTGTAAGTGGTAGGCTTCCTTGTTGCCATAATTTTGCTTTACATTTTTCTTGCCAACCTGAATGCCTTCTCCAATGAATCAGGTTCTCAAAGGAGAACCTCATGTTAGATGTCATCCTTTAAATTTCTTATGAACAAATCAAGCCTATGCTCCTCTGGAATATCTTTTACCCTTATATTCAATTTTTTGAAGTCCTCAATGTGCTCTATCATTGAACCCTTTTGTTTGAGATTTATCAATTGGCTAAAAAATGTGTTGCTTTTTGTATCCTCATAATGTGCTATCATTTCATCTGTAAAAATAGCCCAAGTGACAATTTGTTTATGAGAGCAAAGCCATCGATACCATACAAACTGATTGGGTTCCAAATATAAAAAGTTGCAATGCACACCTTTTGTGTGTTTTGGACATTATGGAGATCAAAAAATTGCTCCATATGTATCCATGTTACAGGATCCTTGCCATCAAACTTCCTCATATCGATCTTTGGAACACGGTGGTTCTTCGATCCAACATTAGAGTCTATGAAATCATGATTAACATTTATTTTGTTCTCATCATGAGTTTCCTTTACTACCCTTTCGGCATTAGTAAGCATTTCTTGTAGAAAGTTTGTCAAATCTGTCCTCAAATCTTCCATCTTAGCTTCCACGCCATCCATATTAGCTTCCATGCCATCCATCTTAGCTTCCATGTCATTCATCTTAGCTTCTACACCTTTCTTTAAACCATCCATGTTAGCTTCCACGCCATACATCTTAGCTTCTACGTCTTTATTTAAAACATCCATCTTAACTTCTGTTACTTTTTGTGCGAGTGAAATTTGTTGCACTTGGTCTCGTGATTTTGATATATCATGTTGCATTTCTTCCTCTTCTTCATGAGTCATGCTAGAGCTTTCAGGTTTCTTACTGGGTGTTTCCATTTTCTTTCTTCGGGGCATCAATTAATGATTTTTCACTATGCCCTTTGAATTCCTTCAAACTAATTTTTCAAACCAAACTTAGGCAAAAATTAAAAAAAACTACACACCTTTTTTTCACTTTGTAGGAGCTCGATATTGAATCTATGGTATCTCTATAATTTTGGATCTCCAAGGTCTGAAATTGCTTCCTACAGTAACCCTCCGAGTACGATTTATAACCCCACAAGTGTGATCAATATTGGATTCTCCAATGAATAGTTATGCCAAATATCCCACGATTACTTGATTATAGACTGGTTCAGTAGAGCGAGCTTGTACGACATGCCACGTGTCATTGTTTTGACCTTAGGATCTTAAATTGATACACAGAAAACTACAATTCATCCTCTTTCTGTAACTTCTAACGAAATTTCAATCTTATGCTTAGAAAAAAAGTTTGAGATATAATTCGGGATCTTGCAAAAACCCTAGCCACGATGACATGTTTGGAGCAGTGAAACCCTAGAATCCAAGCTCTGATACCAAATGTTATGAAACCAACTCACAAAAAGATAGAAAAGAGAGATAAACACCTTAGAATTCAGCCTCTTTGAGGGGGAAAACTCCTTTACATTACACAAATGAACAATTCTTTGATGATACAAATGACAAAACCTCCTTTCTATATATAAGAGTCTAAGGGGTCAGAATATAACCAAAGCCGACCTAACAATAATGTAGGTTTTAACCCTGTACATAAATTACTTGCATACGAATTCTAAAACAAAGAAAATAAACAATGTGAGAGCATAACACATAAAACACATATGCACAGAGATTTTCCCCTGGATCCCAAAACCGGGACTGCCAGCCTTGATTTTTCATTATTTTCCTTTCAATGTTACAATACATATTTATACATGCCGAAACATCCAATACCATGGACCGAAAACCATCACGTTCAAAACCATGGACCGAAAACCATAGGTAGGTTCACCCAACCTAATATAGGGTCCAATTTTTTTTTTCTCGGGGCGTTGCCCCAGACCCCATAGAGGGGGGCTACCCGCCCCCCTCAAACCCCTTGGACAAGGGGGACTGTCGGCCCTCGTATGACCCCCCCGCTGCGCAATCGGCGCAACGAAGGGGGGGCTCCGCCCCCCTCTAACCCCCAGGTTCACTACGTGGGTTAGTCGTGGAATGAATATAACACAAACCAACAAATAATAATATAAGGGAACACAAATAAAAATAGTGGGCTTTTATCGGGCACGATAATAACAATATGGGGACAAGAGGGGCACAACAATAACAATAAGGGATACAATGACAATAGTAATGGGGGAATCGCTAGTAGTATAGGGACCTAACATATTAGCTAATTTTAACTAATTTTCTAGTAAATGTGTGCAAAACTTTTATGATGTTTATTATGATTCAGTGAAATCAAAATTATGTATCTTCTAAAATACATTGTGAAAAAATATGGAAATTTTATGGTGCATTACGTTGGTCCGTCCTCTTTAATGGGTAGTTTTTATATTTTTTTAGTTTTTAACTATTTTTTTTCCCTTTGGAAAAACTCGTAATTTTAATCATAAGACAAAATTACATGTTGTAGATGCAAAAAAAAGCATATGCATATGGTCTGTTCCTGTTTTCAAAGAAAACAAAAAATAAAAAAATGTAAATACTATTCTTTCTCCCTTTTTTTTTTCCACCTTTCGCCAACCTCCAGTGTTGGCAGTGGCTGTTATCATGGAAATATGATTTTCATTTGTATGTATGGGAGAGTCTTTGTCATAATCAGATCCTTCTGATCCATGAGTTCACTTGATGCTGGTTCTTTCCATTCTTGTTGGTTGAGATTCTTGTTGTTGCAAAGGGTTGCTGGAGTCTTTCTCCTCCTTTGGCATCTTGTTCTGGACCTTTTGATCATCCGTTTATGCTTCATATTCTGTTGTTTCTGCTTCTTCCTCCAAGGGGGTTGTATATTTCCATCCTTTTGGATTTTTCTATTTCTTCTTGTTCCATTTGGGAGTTTGTTTTTCTTGGGGATAGGCATTGTGGAGGTGTCCTGTTTGTAGACATCCACGACATCAGAAGGCTGTATTTTCGTAGTCTAAAGGTTGTGTCCACTATGTATTATTGAAATTCAATGTTATGCTTTTTGGTAGTCCCTAGCTAAGATCTACTTCAACACATATCCTGGAAAAAGTAAATACCCCCTTTGTAAGTCTATCCTTGTCAATCTTTAAGAACTTTCCCAGTGCATTCTCTATGGCGATTAAAACACTGTCATGCCAGAAGTGTAATGGGAGGTTGTGCAGCCTGACCCAAACTGGCATCTTTGATACCACCATTGTGTTGGCGTAGAATTCTAGAAACCAAGGGGTCATGAAGAGTCCTGTATTGCCCCAGAACCATGGTCCCTTATTGAGGATATGTTCCCTTTCCTGTACTGTTCTGAATCTGACTATAATAAACCCTTTGGGGCATAAGTATATTTCATAATCTGGTGACCATGCATCATATATACATTGGCGCAAAACATCAGATTTAGGCCAAAACCCATTGAATATGCATATAACTGATTTGGAATAGAGATATGTGTACAGGTCGTTTACCTCAGGCATTGCGATGGTGAGAGCAGGATTCTCTGTTTTTTGTTCTACAATGTAGGGCCCTGGTAGCTCGGGTAGTGTTGCTGGTTTGGTTTGTGCTTTTTCCTTACCTTTGACTGTATCTTTAAAGGAGCTTGTTCTCTTTGAGCTGGTTCCAGCACATCCACCCTACAGACGCAGGTTGATCATGATGCTTGAGTCTGTGGTGATGCCATAATCTTGAAGTGTGAGGTTGTCCTATAAACTGAGGCCTGAGTGGGTCAGATTTTGCCTGCATGCTGGTATACCGAGGTGGTTTTGGATTTTATACCTTAGCTCCTGAATCCTCCTCCCGTTCTAGATCCTCCAACAAATATTCTTGCCTTCTGGTGTTTTAATGAAAATTTGTATCAGATCTGCCTCAATAGAGTGTGGATCTGTTTGAGATGGGGCTCGATCTGTTGCCCATGTGCTAAGAGGTGCCGTATCTAAGTATATCGATGCTCTATTTGGTTCTTTCTTTACCAGATCCTGTTCTCAGTGTGGTGGTAGGTCTATGTAAGTAGCACCTAGACAGGTGCCCCATACCTTCTCTTGTGTTGCCATGATCATCATAGAGGGTTTCCCATTCCCTTTTGTCATGGGGTCTACTAGCTGGTGGTAAACAGAGGAGAATGGTCTGTAGATATCCAGATCTGACCAGTGTATGAGCTGAACTGCCATATGGCTGCCCACATTGACTTTCCCATGGCTTGATCTATAAGGAGCATCATGATCCAGGTAGGGGGAGGTCCTCCGTGGCCATTGTGGAGGTCATTCTGCCTCTGGGGTTTCATACCCTAGTTTCTGGTACCGGCAAGCGATTTCCTGCTTTCCTGCATTGTCTTGCATGAACACTGTTATTCCACGTACTCCATTGATGCCTAGATCCATGGGCTGGAAAACAACTTCGGCTGACACTATTGAGAAAAACCCAGTGTAAGAGCCAACACTTAGCAAACTGTGTGTGCTTTTTAAGGCTTCCCCTGGTGTAGGCCGGTCCCGATACAGAAAGATGATTAACTCATCAGTCCCCCTGCCGTTCTTAGTCTCTATTGGGGGTTCGAAGATGCCTTTTAGTGGTTTCCAGAGGGAGGCCTGGAGGAGTGAGCCAATCCCATCCGTCAAGATCAGCAGGATCGGGCCTTTGCCATAGCCAAGGTTGCTTAGTGTTGCATCGACAAGGTCATCCAATATGTCATTAGCCTGTTAGGTTTCTAAAAACTGGAAAGCCCTAGCTACGCATGCCATTTCTCTTCCAGTTTCCTCGTCCTCAATATCCGATAATCATATAATTTTGAAGATTTTTTTTTTTTGTTGTAAGCTTCTAGTTTTTAACTAATATAATGAGAAACACAGTGTGTTTTTTTATAAGCTTGGCAAGATTACATCTTCATCATGTCCAATATATCACACCGATCGAGGCAGGGAATTGAACCAGTGAATTCACATCAAGGAGTGCCTTAACAGAGCACTTGATTGATGAGTCTCATCATTGGGTAATTATATGGGCCTTAATTGGCCTTAATTCACCTCCTAACTAAGTCAAACCAACTATTCTCACAACTTCTTGCATACTTTTGATTATATTTTGTTTATGGGATGAGTTAGAGTTGGATATTTTGCTTTGTGGTCTAATGTGCATGTAATGCAGGAATAAAGGATAAAAGCAAGGAAAAATGCAGGAATAAAGGAATAAAGGGTAAAAGCAAGGAACTGTGGCAAAGACCTTGGTAAAAACTCAAATGGGACAAGGGAGAGTAATTATAGGAGATAAATCCTCCTCATTTACTACCCCTCCATTCGAATATTCCTCCATCATTTCGGAGTGCGAACAACCATCACTTGAAGACTAGAAGACAACCGAGCAAGTGAAAGGGACAGAAACCAATTTATCTTGAGTGGAGAGCCAAGCCTCCCTAAGGGGAAGGAAGTCGTTAGAGACTTCAGATGTATAAATAGAGAGGCTTAGGAGCTCAGTAGGATTCAGACTTCTATTGTAAAAACTCTACTTTATTTCTAAGCTGCAAGACTTGTGACAATTTGTTTTGTAATCCATGGTTTTCATAATGAGAATGAGTTCTGTTTTAAGCCAGCTCTGAGTTAACTCTTAGGGCTGAAGCTCTTGGGTTAGGGCCCGACCCGAGCAGCCAAAGCTCCTCTTCATTGTACATATCTGTTAGCATAGATTTCCGTTCATTCGCTTAAATAGATTCATGGTTTTTCATTGTTTATCTGCTTAGTAGATTTCTAATTCTGTTTATTTGCTTAAGTAGCTTCCTGGTTCTGTTCATTTGCTTAAGTAGGATTGATGGTTTTTCTAGTTATTTTCTTAGGTAGCTGCATTTTCATTACAATATCGTAGAGTATATTGGTTGTGTTGTAGTTTACTTCCATTTGTGCCTTGTTTCAGTTTAAAGGTTAGCTAGGTGAAAAAGATCACTATCAGGTTGTGCGTAGGTGTCTTGGCCTCATCTCCTACCTCTGGGACCATGAATTGAGGAAGAGACCCTTCAGAAACCCCAAAAACATAGGTTTCTGGTTCTTGCATGAGCTATGGAGTTTGTCATTTGATGCAGTTACTTGTTCACCCTCACTGTGTTTTTCTGTTGTTTTCATTTAAAAACCTCCTTCAACACATTCTTCATGCATTGCTTCCTCACCGTCTAATCCCCAACAAACCTTCACAATCACCGTCTGGTTCGTTATTTTCTCTAACTGCTGCCTCGCGTGAAGTCTTCCACTTACTTTATGCACTTTAAATCCCCACTGTTGATCTGTCTTGCCTGATCCGACGGCTATCATGTCACCTTAGCATTTCATGGGCTTTAAAACACCCACCGTCGATCTGCCTCACTTGATCCGACGACTATTGCTTCACCCGATTGCCAACTAGCTTGGCCAATCTCCATCGTTGATCATCCCCGCCTGATCCAATGACTATCGTGCAATCTCGCACGGATTAGTGCACGACCATTATCCATTCGAGAGCACGTGAGAAAAGTGGTTTTCTCGTGCTACGTGTCATGCAGTTATGCTAATCGCATGAAATTTTAAAATATAGCTTACAACCTTGAGGGCGCGCAAGAAACTACTTACCGCCTTAGAAACCCACTACATCATTTCCGCACGTTTCATTTTCTCGTGATACAATCTTCGTCGTCCATCTCTTGATTTCATCTGCACGATAAGATCTTAGTCACTCATTGCTTCATTACCTTGTCCATCCATCTCTTGACTTAATCTCCGCGATTAGATCTCGACCGTTCATCTCCTGTTAACCTTGTTCGTCCATCCACTCGCTTAATCCCTCGTGATACGATATCCGTCACTCATCTGCTTTGTTACCTTGTTCGTCCACCCATTCACTTAATTCCTTGCGATACGATCTCCACCGTTCATCCTGTTCATTAACCCCGTTCATCCATTTATTCGCTTAAGCCCCGCAATAAGATCTCCACCGTCCATATTTTGTTTGTTGATCAATCCAATGGTCCCTATGCACTACTGCATCCTTACATCCTCCTTTCACCAATTTTGATCTCCGACCGCTTCTTCCACTTGGAGCTCGATTTAGCCTAAGTTTCTTTGCTACACCTTAGTATAGTTTAATGCTCTTTGCTTCGATAACTTAGATAGTAACATTAGGTTAGTGATTAATATAGTAATTTTGCTTAGCATAACTGTTTAATTGGTTAATTAAGGTATGGTGTGGTTTATCATTACATGCTGTTTTCTTTAATGCTGTAGTAGAAGTATCTCTCCCTTAGGATAGATTTGCTCTTCTTCCATCAAAGAGTTAAGCTTCTTCTAACCATATAGAAGTCTGGATTGGAATCCATTCTGCAAGTACTTTCTAGCTTTAAAGAAAATTTTACAAAAACTAACCCAAAAACATTTCCTTTCATGCCTCGTAGGAATAGGGACAATTTAGGGAAATTATTGACAAATACCCCTAATGCATCCAACAACCAACATTCTCTCCTCTTCGGTGACTGTGAAGTGGAAGAACCTTTAGGTGAGAAACCTTACATATTTGAAGAACCTACAAGGGAAGAAGAAGAGGAAGAACCCATTCCTACTGAACCAATGGCTGGAAACCAAAATGACAGGGGAGATAGAGAGAGAATTGAGAGTGCCTTCCCCATCATGTAAACCAATGGGGCACTAAGATGAAGAATAGAAGCCCCTCTGCTCTACCTCATTTCCATGGCCTGACCACAGAGGACCTTGACACTTTCCTATTTGAGTTTGCTGTTATATGACAAACCTATGACTATACAGATGATGAGCAAAAGTTAAAACTGTTTCCATCTACCCTCAAGGATGCAACGTTGTGCTGGTTCATGGATTTACCTGGAGATAGCATCACAACTTGGGCTGAGATGCAACAAACTTTCAACAACAAATATAGGGACTACTGTAGGTCAAAGGATACTAAAGAAGAAATTTTCAGGATGACCATAATCCAGGATGGATCCTTAAAAGACTATGAAGAAAGATTCCAGCTCAGTTACAGAAGGGTCAGGTGCACACTTGACCCTGAGTCACTAAAACTGGTCCTACTTAGAGGAGTAAGTGAGGATCTTTTGGATACCTTACATATGATAGAAGAAGGAGATGTCTACCAATTACCCTATGAGGATATTATGATTGTCTTTAGAAACCCTTCTAAGGCAACTAGGAAAAAAGGTAGGGGTAGTCAACCTATGGCCAATACATCATCCTCCAACTTATCCATCAAGGGTGAAATTGGAAATATGCTGGAAGATTCCAAAAGTGATATGCTGCAAACCCTTGCCTTGCAATTGGACACCATGAACATCAAAAGGAAGCAAGAGGAAGCAGAGAGAGCCTTGGCCATCTTTTGTCCTAGATTCACTAGGAGACATCCTATGAACGAATGTCCATTGAAATGTATTAAGATTTGCTGAGTCTGTGAAGAAAACTACTCCACAGACAAGTGCCCTTCTTTACCCAGACTCAAAGCTGTATATCAAGGAGTTGAAGGGGTCACTGAACAACTTTGCTACACCAACCAAATGATACCTCCTGGGCCTAGACCATACCAACAGGGTATGTAAGGGTCATCCCATGCATATTACAACCCAAACCAAACCACAACTATACCTTCTTGGGGACCTCCTGCTCATCCTTCATGGTCTACGCCCCCTCCTTGGTCCTATGCATCTTAGTATCAATCCTAGCCAGCCAACTAATCATTTCAACCTTATGTTCAGCCACAACATCAGTGGAATACCCCACCCCAGGGGTGGAGGCCCCAATTCAACAATGTTCTAGCCCTATTGCCTCCACCACCTACCCAACCACAACTCCTGCACTCTGCTCCACCTAAACAACCCCAGATGCCTGCCCAACCAAATCCGAACCCAAACAATAGGTAGGCTCAACAAGCATACAATGGAGAGACATCATACCCAGCTTATGCTGTAGAAATCCAGGAGATCAACCTAAGATCTGGGAGAATTATCCCTGATAACCAACCTTCCTCTCCACATTGGGAGGTTGAGGAAGAGAGAAAGGAAAGCAACCTTAAAGTAAATACACCCTTTCCTGAGAGATTAACCCAACGACTCCAACCTACCTCAGAAGAAACTAAACTTCTGGGAGAATTGAAAAATCTATGTGTAAAGACCCCCCTTCTCCAAACAATCAAATATGTTCCCATTTACAACAAGCTTATTAAGTAGAAGTGCTTCAAACATCTAGGAAGAAGAAGAAGGGCTGCCCCCACCATTAATGTCATTTGGCAGTTGTCTGACTTAATGTTGGGGTAGGTAATATGTCCAAAATATTTGGACCCTGGAAGCCATGTAGTAGATGTGGACATCAATGGCACCATTATTCCACAGACGTTGATTAATCTTGGGGCTGCCATTAATGTGATGACTAAGGACACCATGCTCAAGCTCAACCTCCAAGGGTCATTAAGGAAGACCACAACAGTTCTACAACTTGCAGACCATTCCATAGTCACCCCGGAGGGAATTGTGGAGGATGTGATGGTCTCCATTGACTCCTGGGAGTACCTTGTAGATTTCCTAGTCCTCCAGCCTAAGGCTAAGCTTACTGGTTACCCTCTCATCCTTGGGAGGCCATGGTTGGTCACAAATGATGCTTACATTAGTTGTAGAGCCGAGAATATGACCATCAAGAATGGGGATATGTCCAAAGAATTAGTCTTATACCCTCATGCTCAACCTTCCCTAGAGCATGATTTACCTTTTGGTTGGAGGAAGAGGAAGAAGATGAGGTTTATTCTGCCCAACTTTATGCTTTGGAAGCAATAATAGGAGGAGGACAACAAGATGAGAATGAATTAATTGAACACTTGCTCCAAAATCCAATTCCTAGTTCATTACCATTGGAAGAAGAAGTAAGGGAAACCCAAAATAATCATCCAATTGACTTATGCTTGGGCAGTTCCAACCCACTCCATGTCAAAACCATAGAATTTGGCCCAGAGAAAACTTTGAAAATTAATCCATCTCTTTCTGCTTTAGAAGAAGAAAATCTATGCAACATGTTGAGAGAGAACCTACAAGCCTTCGCTTGGAGTTACAAGGAAATGAAGGGAGTACACCCCTCAGTGTGTACTCACCACATATACATCAAAGAAGGTTGCAAGCCAGTCAGGCAACCACAAAGTAGGATGAATCCAGCTCTTAAAGACATAGTCAAAGGAGACCTGCAAAAATTGCTAGATGCAAGATTCATTTACCCTATCTTAGACAATGAGAGGGTCTCTCCTTTAGTGTTAGTTCCCAAGAAAAATGGTAAGTGGAGGATTTGTGTTGATTATAGGGAGTTGAACAAAGCCACAAAGAAGGAACATTTCCCCCTACCCTTCATTGACCAAGTGGTAGATGGCCTGGCAGGGAAGTAGTTTTTTTCATTCCTAGATGGATTCAGTGGGTACAACCAAATCCAAATCTACCCAGAAGACCAGGATAAGACCAAGATAAGACCACATTCACCTGTCCTTGGGGTACTTTTTCCTATAGGATCCTTCCTTTTGGCCTATGCAATGCTCCTACCACTTTCTAGAGAGCAGTCTTGAGTATTTTTGTTGAATTAGTACATGATGTTGTGGAAATCTATATGGATGAATTTACACCTTATGGCTGTGATTTTCAAGAAGCCCTGACTAACCTAGGCAAAGTATTACACAAATGCATAGAAATGAATATGTCTCTCAGTCCAGAAAAATGTGAATTCTTAATGACTGAAGGGACTGTGCTAGGTCATTTAATATCTCAGCAAGGATTGTAGGTGGACCCAAACAAAATAGAAATCATCCAAAGGGTCCCACCTCCACAAAAGCAGAGAGATGTTAGAAGTTTCTTAGGGTTAGCTAGATACTACTGAAGATTCATAAAGGACTTCAACAAGTTGGCCTCTCCTTTGTTTGGGTTGTTGGCCAAAGATTCTGAGTTTATATGGTCAAAGAGCTGTCAAGAGGCCTTAGACATTCTAAAGGGTAAGTTAACCACTGCACCAATCCTTAGAGGCCCCAACTGGGCCCTCCCTTTTCATATTCATGATGATGCCTCACACAAATCCATAGGAGAAGCCTTAGGTCAGGAAGAGGAGAAATTTCCCTATGCCATCTATTTTATCAGTAAGAACTTGTTGAAGGCTGAGCTAAACTATGTTGTGACCGAAAAGGAACTCTTGGCTGTTGTGCATTCATTAAAAAAATTTAGGCATTACATTACAAGCTATTAGACATTTGTGCATACTGATCATGCTGCAATAAAATATTTAATGAACAAACCGGTGTGAATGCTAGAATTATAAGATGGTTGCTTTTATTACAACAATTTGATCTAACTATTGTTGATAAGCTTGGTCAGGAAAATGTTGTTGCTGACTTTCTATCTAGGATGAATCTACCTGCAGGTGAAGAAGGAATGGTGGATGACCAGTCACCAGATGAACATTTGTTTGCTATTTCAATTCTCTCCCCATGGTTTTTTTGATATGGCAAACTATTTGTTATCAGCATAGTTCCCACCAAATTCGCCCTCCATAGAAAAGAGCAATACAATTAGGAAAAATTCCCCTTTCACCTAGATTGGGGGCAATATATTTAAACTTGGCCCAGATCAAATCTTGAGAAGGTGTGTAAGGGAAGATGAAGTCTTTGACATCCTTCTGACCTGTCATGATGGGCCTTGTGGAGGTCACTTTGTAACAAAGAGGACAACATTCAAAGTATTGCAAGCAGGCTATTATTGGCCTACTCTTCATTAGGATGTAAAAAAATACATTAGTCAATGTGATCAGTGCCAGAGGATGGGAAAACCAACTCCAAGAGATGAAATTCCCCTACAACCTCAAGTGACTTTTGAGCCATTTGACAAGTAGGGCATGGACTTCATTGGGCATATCAACCCTCCTTCAAAGAAAAAAAAACACATCATTGTGTGCACTGATTATTTGACTAAGTGGGCTGAAACCAAGGCAATTAAGGAAGCAACAAAAGCGAAGGTGGTTGAGTTCCTAAGAGAGAATATATTCTACAAATTTGGGTACCATAGAGAGCTAGTCACAGACCAAGGTAGCTAGTTTACCTCTAGCATGATTGAAGAACTACTTATCCATCACAAAATCAAGCATAGGACCTCCACTCCCTATCATCTACAAGCTAATGGGCAAGTGGAGGTGACCAATAGGGTACTGGAGAACATCTTAACCAAGGCAGTGAGCAGCAACAAGAAGGATTAGGCAGAGAGACTAGTTGAGGCCACCTGGGCCTATAATACAACATGGAAGAATACCACTGGATTTACACCTTATGAGCTGGTCTATGGGAAAAAGGATTTGCTATTCATTGAGTTTGAATATAACACATTGAGGATGGAAGCCCAACTAGATTTGGATCTCAGTCATGCATAGAAAGAAAGGTTGTTACATTTAAATGGCTTGGATGAATTCAGAATGCAGGCCCTCCTACATATAGAGATAATTCAGCTTCAGAGGAAGATTTGGCACGACAAACATATTAAGGAGAAGCAATTTCAAGAGGGAGACTGGGCATTGTTATATGATTCTAGGTATAAAGACTTTAAGGGTAAGCTAAGGACACAATGGCTCAGACCTTATGTGGTGGAAATATGCCATGACAATGGTTCAGTGCAAACCATAACTATTGATGAAGAAGCCATTCCATTGCTAGTTAATGGACACCGATTGAAAATGTACAAGAGGCCTTTATCAAAACAAGAGTTCATTGACAATATCAATAAGACAATGATGATGGTGGAGCAAGTTCCAGCTCCTCCCTCATCAGGTCACTGAAAAAGGAAAAAAAGAATAAGGATTCAGGTGAAAACCTTCATGAGGTGCTTGAGTCCCATCTTTGGGTTGAAAACCTCATGAGGCAGCCCAAGGATGAGAAAAATGAAAAGGATAAGAAGATCCCTGGGTGAAAACCTCTCTGAGGCAGCCTAGGTGTTTTTCAAAAACAAATATAATAATAAAAAAGAAAAAGAAAAAAAGCATAATTGTTATTTGTAGGTGGGTGAAAAAGATAAGGAAGGAGCAAAGAGAAGATCCAAAGGGAGCCTTGCCTCACATATATTCATCTCCTCCACTCCTTACCATGCATCCCTCCATCAATTCCATTGTTTTTCACTTCATTGCTTCAATTCAAGTGAAGATTGTGTTTTCTATAGAATCACCTCAACCATTACCACCATCCCTGCATCCACATACACTCCTACTCCCCTTGTCCATTCATTACAGCATCCTCACAACACCATCCAATAACATGATCAAGAAATGCTAAGGGAGACACCAAACATTGCCAAGTGGTAATCCAGGAGCTCCACAACAGCAGCAACAACATCAGATCTCCAGTCACAGATAGCTCCAAAAGCCAAGAAGCCATCGACAGACATCAGAGGAGGAAGAAGAATGACCATGCAACAAATAGACAACACAACACCTTTGATCTTTGACAACTGTAGCATGGCATAAAGACCATAGGTAAGTATCCAACTCACTCACTCATATGCATCATTTGATCAAAAGTTGTAAAGGTTAAGAGGTAGTTGGTTTATAAGTGAAAGGGTGGCAAAAGGGAAATTATTTAATAAGTCAAAAGAGAATGCAAGTGTCCATAGATACAGAATCGTTATGGAAACCATTTGAGAATGCTTTAAGAATTAAGGCTTTGGGTAGAAACACCAGTTCACCAAAGACTCAACATACCCTATTTCTTGATGCAATCACTCATAGACTCTAACAACAAAGTAAAGGAAGGAAATTCCCAACTGTTGGCTCACCATGTGATCCAGGTGAATGTTGGTGGCCACCCACCTATCCCACTTGGACCCCCACAACTATCTCTTTCAGTTTTTCAGTTTCCGTAATTGTAGCACAATTTACTATTTTTAGCAGTTTTTTCGGCTCCTGAACTTCTGGAGTCGTTTTGAGGCCCTAAACGACATTTTTTTGGGAAATCTGGGAGCAACATGGGGCCATGGACTAATATTTCTCTTCCCACAGTTGTAGTGCTCAGATAGATCTTTCTACCGAGCTATTGTACGCGTCAAACAAAGATCGTATGCCAAAGTTACGACCCCGGGAAGTTGATGTACCAATTTACCCAAACGGGGCCCACAATTTGATGTTTCATCTTCTAGGGTTGGGTTTTGGGATGTTAAAGGTTTTCCATTATTTCTCAACAATAAATAGGCCTTTGAGCCTCATTGTAGCACAATTAAGAGGCATGTAGCTGCCACATCTCTTCTCAGAGATAAGCTCCATCGCCCTAGCTGGTGTATTTCCATTTCTGTTTGTAAGCATATTTCAGTATTTTACAGTAATGAAATGAATTATTATTTCCGCTGCATCACCGTGTTTATGGTTATCTATATAATTTGTTGTGTTCGTTTTAAAATTCAGATTAGTGGTATCAGAGCGGTCTACTTTTTATCTATTTTTCTTTGCATGTCCCTAACGAGGTCGGGATCTAAGGAGTTAGGGCTTGAACTGGTCGAACCTTTGCATGACCAGCCTTGTAAATCTCAACGACCTCCCATGGTGGATGAAAAGAAAGATGAGGGGGCTTGAGATCCTATCAAAATCTTGCTTGAAGAAGCCCTCGAGCGACAAAGGAACGCGATGATGGACAACTTTGCCCAGATCCTTCAGCGACTACCCAGAGGCAACGCATCAGCTTCCAACAGCTACTCTGGAAATGCCACACCCTTTAAGGTACAAGTTAATTTTGAAATCCCCATCTTCAAGGGTCAAATAGACGCAGATGCCATAGATAAATGGTTGAATCTGCTAGATGGGTATTTTTCAGTTCATGATTTTTCCAGTCGGGAAAAGATTATTTTCGCTCTTCTCAAAGCAGCCCCCCATGTCAAGGACTGGTGGGAAGCCTATTGTGAGCAGAGGGATGAAAGTACGAGCTCACTATTTTCAGCTGCACCCACTTGGAATTCATTCCGAGATGCCATCAAAGAGCAGTACTACCCTGTTAAAAGCTATGAGGACAATTACATAAAGTGGACCATGCTGCGGCAGGGAAGGGACCAAGACGTGCCGGAGTTCACAAACATTTTTCATACCCTTCTCACACAGTTGGGTATCAAGGTCTTTGATCTGCATTTGGTACTCAAATACCATGGTTGCCTACACAGGTACATCTAGGAAGAGATGGAGTTCCTGAACATCTCCTCACTCGGCACGACATACCGATACACTGTCAAAATCGAACAAAAGCTTAAACAGAAGAAGCGAGACTTTGGATGTACGAATCCGAAGACCAAAGGACAAAGCCAAGGCGGGGTGACCCAAGACAACCCGTTGAAGCCGGAAGAAAAGAACAACACCACAAAGTCAAAAAAGGACACCGGAAAGTGGTGTGAGTTCCATAAGAGCCCCACTCGCAACACAAGTGAGTGTCAGACCAAGTAGTTGCTAGTGGCCAAGTTAAAGGCTTCCGAATCAGATGCATGTTCTGACTCTGAGTTAGAGCCCGACAAGGGGAATGGAAAAGGGAAGCATATCATTGATGTGGAGCCTAGCACCACTATTACCACCACCAAGGTCTAGAAGAATGAGCCCGAAGATCCAGAGGAGGGGGAGCATCTTTTCCACTCACATATGTGGGTGAAGGGTTCACCGCTGCAATTAATTGTCGACAGTGGCAGCCAAAAGAACCTCATTTCAGCAGAGGTCGTGAAGCGGTTGGGCCTACCGATTACACCACACCCGCAACCATACAATATCGAGTGGCTTCACCAAGAACGAGATCTTCGAGTTCGCCAGCAGTGATGCCTTCCCTACATCATCAAACCCTTCATAGACGAGGTATTGTGTGATGTTACACCTCTGTATGTTTGTGATGTATTATTAGGCCAACCATACTCGTGGAGGCGACATGCTGTGTATCAGTCAAGGCCTTGCATTGTTATTATTTCTTTGGGTAATTCATTATACAAGATACCAGAGGTAGCCTCACCTACTGCCACCTCTTTGATCGTTGCCACCTCTATCTGGTTCACTGCCAAAGTAAGTGGAAGATCATTGCCACATCCATGACCCCCATTAAGGGTTCATCCACACAACAACAACAACAAAGGGATACAGTCATGACAGAACATACGAACAACTTCTCCTCACCCATAGGGGTACCACACAAGTTTCAGGTGGGTGACAAAGTTTGGTTACATCTGTAGAAAGAATGCCTTACAAGAGCCCATCAGAAGCTTAGACCACTCAGACATGGTCCTTACAACATTACCAAGGCTTTGGGAAAAAATTCTTTGGAGCATAGTATTCCCTCATTCCTTCACCTGCACCAAGTGTTCAATGTGTACTGCCCTCGACCATGCTTCCCACCATTACTGGACACATCAGAGATTGCAGAACAACTCACCAGGGACCAAGTTCAGCAGATGGAGGAACTCAACGCAATGGGGACCATTGCTTCCTAAGGGG
>APFE031659492.1:39899-74812 GCA_000404065.3 Pinus taeda
ATGGGGACCATTGCTTCCTAAGGGGGGAGGAATGATCCAAGTGGATGTTGGTGGCCACCCACCTATCCCACTTGGACCCCCACAATTGTCTCTTTCAATTTTTTAGTTTCCGTAATCGTAGCACAATTTACTATTTTTAGTAGTTTTTCGGGTCCTGAACTTCCAAAGCCGTTTGAGGTCCTAAACGACATTTTTTGGGAAATCTAGGAGAAACATGGGTCCATGGATTTATGTTGCTCTTCACAAAGTTGTAGTGCTTGGATAGATCTTTCTAACAAGCTATTGTACGCGTCAAACAGAGATCGTATTCCAAAGTTACGACCCCAGGAAGTTGATGTACCAATTTACCCAAACGGGGCCTACAATTTGGCGTTTCATCTTCTAGGGTTAGCTTTTGGGATGTTAAGGGTTTTCCATTGTTTCTCAACAATAAATAGGCCTTCGAGTCTCATTGTAACATAGTTTAGAGGCATGTAGCTTCCACATCTCTTCTCATAGATAAGTTACCATCGCCCTAGCTGGTGTATTTCCATTTATGTTTGTAAGCATATTTCAGTATTTTACATTAATGAAATGAAGTATTATTTCCGCTGCATCTATGTGTTTATGGTTATCTCCGTAATTTGTTGTGTTCTTGTTTAAATTAGTATCACCATGGTTTGAACAGAATCCTCATTGAGGATACCCTCCAAAACCTCAGGATCCCTATAAATTGGTTAGTCTTCAGAGACTTACCAGCAGAGGATGAAATCAAAACCCTCATCTATGATGTTAGTCATTCTGTCAGTGAGGAGGAGGAAAAACAAGAAGAAAATACAGAACTAGATGGGATGAGATGGATGAAGAAGGAACTAATACATATGAACATGCTGAAACACGAGGACGATGATGTTGAAATAGAGGAAGAAACTAATGGAGATGAGAAAGAACAACAAAAGGAAGAAGATAAGAAAAACAGAGAGGACAACTACAGGAAAAGGAAAACTAGCTAGCATGTATGGCAAACCTCTCCTTGGAGGCCATCCAGTGTAGGATGCTAGCTAAATCCTATACTCTTTACCTCAGAGAACAATGGATGCAATTTCAGATTAAAACACTAGCATAAACGGGCACCATGCCATTTCAAGACCGTAGATGGTTTATTGATCTTTGTGATCAAAGTGCACTAGAGGATAGGGCCAAAATGGATGAGTTTTACTTGCACAACATGGACCTCAAAGACATGAATATCTGGGATCCTAATGTAGAGCTCGGAGATCTACAATTAATGGCTTTGGCGTCATCGATGAACCATGAGAAGTCAAGGGTTGCAGAGATGAAAAGAATATTGGCCAGAGAGCAAAATGAACCTTTTTTTCATGAGAGCTGAACAATCAAATCCCATGACCCTAATCAGCACCCATAATATAAGTGCAAATGATCCTCAGCTAGCACCTAGATATCTTGCTGCCCAAGAGCAAGCAATTCCACATTTGAGGATATGTTTAGTCTGCTAAGAGATGATAATATACATGCTTGCTAAAGGAGATGGAAAACACTGCCACACAACTTGAATATCAAAGAATATCACTCCCCTCAAAGGTTGAGAGAGGCACTCAACATGACACCTATGTATAAGCAATCAATGAAAAGGTTGAAGGTCATTTGGATAGGCCTAAAACTCAGTCCACCACTACTCCTAGGGATACTAGAAGGGAGAAAGAAGAAGAGGAAAAGAGGCAATGGGAAGAAGTAGAAAGGAAAGCAGGCTTCTATGAACAAGAAGAAGAGACCACAGTAGAAGCATGGGATGTTAGAAAGGCTACCAGAGCCATGAAGGACATGAAGGACAAGGATACTTATTGCATAGTTTTGATTATATTTTGTTTATGAGATGAGTTAGAGTTGGATATTTTGATTTGTGGTCTAATGTGCATGTAATGCAAGAATAAAGGATAAAAGCAAGGAAAAATGAAAGAATAAAGGAATAAAGGGTAAAAGCAAGGAACTGTGGCAAAGACCTTAGTAAAAACTCAAATGGGACAAGGGAGAGTAATTATAGGAGGTAAATCCTCCTCATTTACTACCCCTCCATTCGAATATTCCTCCATCAGCTCAGAGTGCAAAAAACCATCACTTTGAAGACTAGAAGACAACCGAGCAAGTGAAAGGGACGAAAACCAGTTTATCTTGAGTGGAGAGCCAAGCCTCCCTAAGGGGAAGGAAGTCGTTAGAGACTTCAGACGTATAAATAGAGAGGCTCAGGACCTCAGTAGGATTCATACTTCTATTGTAAAAGCTCTGGTTTATTTCTAAGCTGCAAGACTTGTGATAGTTTGTTCTGTAATCCATGGTTTTCATAATAAGAATGAATTCTGTTTTAAGCTAGCTCTGAGTTAACTCTGAGGGATGAAGCTCTTGGGTTAGGGCCTGACCCGAGAAACTAAAGCTCCTCTTCATTGTACACATGGTTTTTCATTGTTTATTTGCTTAGTAGCTTTCTGGTTATGTTTATTTGCTTAATTAGCTTCCTGGTTCTGTTTGTTTGCTTAAGTAGGATTCATGGTTTTTCTATTCATTTGCTTAGGTAGTTGCATTTTCATTACAATAGCATAGAGTAGATCGGTTGTGCTATAGTTTACTTCCATTTGTGCCTTCTTTCAGTTTACATGTTAGCTAAGAAAAAAAGATCACTATTAGGTTGTGTGCATGTGTCTCGGCCTCATCTCCTCCTTCTGGGACCATGACTTGAGGAAGAGACCCTTCAGCAACCCCAAAAACACAGGTTTCTGGTTCTCACATGAGCTATGGAGTTTGTCGTTTGATGTAGTTATTTGTTCACCCTCACTGTGTTTTTCTATCATTTTCATTTAAAAACCTCCTTCAGCATGTTCTTCATTCATCGCTTCCTTATAGTCCGATCCCCAACAAACCTTCACAATCACCATCCGATTCATTACTTTCTCTAACTGCTGCCTCATGTGAATTCTTCCACTTACTTTATGCACTTTAAGTCCCCACAGCCGATCTTCCTCACCTAATCTGATGTCTATTGCATCACCTCAGCACTTCATGCACTTAAAACCCCCACCGTCGATTTGCCTCGCTTGATTCGATGACTATCACTTCACCCAATCACCAACTAGCTTGGCCAATCTCCACCATTGATCAGTCCCGCCTGATCCAACGACTATCACGCAATCTCGCGCAGATTAGTGCATGACCATTATCCGCTCGAGAGCATGCGAGAAAAGTGGTTTTCTCGTGCTATCGCAGTTAGGCTAATTACGTGAAAATTTTAAATACAGCTTACAGCCTTGAGGGCGCGTGAGAAACTACTTACCACCTTAGAAACCTGCTCCATCATTTCTGCACATTTCTTTTTCCCGCGATACGATCTCCGCTGTCCATTTCTTGACTTCATCCGCGTGATAAGATCTTAGCCATTCATTGCTTCATTACCCTATCCATCCATCTCTTGAATTAATCTCTGTGATTAGATCTCGGCCATTCATCTCCTATTAACCTCTTTCGTTCATCCACGCACTTCATCCCTTGCGATACGATCTTCGCCGTTCATCTACTTTGTTACGTTGTTCGTCCACCCATTCACTTAATTTCTCGTGATACGATATCCGACGTTCATCTTGTTCATTAACCCCATTCATCCATTTATCTACTTAAGCCCCACGATAAGATCTCCACCATCCATCTTCTGTTCGTTGATCAATCCAACGGTCCCTATGCGCTATTGCGTCCTTACATCCTCCTTTCACCAATTTCGATCTCCGACTACTTTTTCCGCTTGGAACCTGATTTAGCCTAAGTTTCTTTGCTACACCTTAGTATAGTTGAATGCTCTTTGCTTCTGTAACCTTGATAGCAACATTAGGTTAGTGATTAATTTAGCAATTTTGCTTAGCATAGCTGTTTAATTGGTTAATTAGGGTCTGGTGTGGTTTATCATTACATTCTATTTTCTTCAATACTATAATAGAAGTAGCTCTCCCTTAGGATATATTTTCTCTTCTTCCATCAAAGAGTTAAGCTTCTTATGACCCTATAGAAGTTTGACTTGGAATCCCTGGGGTCTCTTTCCAGATGAGTAGTGACAGCAAGTAGTACCTTCACTTTTAATTGTGCATATAGCATTGTCACCTCCAAGTTTGTATGAACCCCAGGTTGATAAGTTGGTAGCCCTGGGAGTTGTAGCATTCTTGTTGCAATACCTAGGCTGATCACTGATCACCATCTATCCATGACCCCGTGGATGAGAAACATGGTGTTTTGTTAAACGTCTTCAAAATATGCAATTTTTTCATATTGGTTCAATTCAAAAAATTCTAGTAACTATGATAGGTATATGTTGGCTTCGTAAATATAGCCATGCTGAAGTAGAGTCTGTATAGGTTGTTGCAGCATATGTTTTTTTCAAAAACACAAGGATAACAAGGAATACATTAAGGCAAAAAAACATGAATTTTTATTGATCCCTTGATTTCTAAAGAACACATAGTCAAACAATTGCTAAGTTGACATATCAAAATGTGAATAAAAAAATTCTAAAAAATAAGTAATAGAAAGCTAATAAAATTTCTGACAAGTATTCCTTTTACTGTAAAATGAAATTCTAAATAGAAAAAAATAATTCGCTTATCGAATATTGAAAAAATTCTAAAAATGATATTTTTTTTCTCAAAAAAGGGCCAAAAGTGTAACCCGAATTCACATATCCATTGTTATTGTTGAGCATCTGAAACCTCTCCTCTCTATGCTTATTTCACTAGAGCAAATTGGCTTTGTGGAAGGGCGATAAATTTCTACTGGTATCTTTGTAGTTCAAGAAATCATCCTTTCTTTGAAAACACTAAAAAAATCTAGGTATGTTGATTAAGTTAGATATGTCAAAATCTTATGATAGACTCAGCTCGGACTATCTATTATAGGTGTTGGATGCTTTTGGGTTTTCTTGATAGAAGATCTCTTGGATTTTATCCCTTATTTCCTCCCATTTTTTCTCAATCCTAGTAAATGGTTTTCTATCCTCTACATTTAAATTATCTCAAGGATTAAGACATGAAGATCTTAGAATGGATGTCCTTGTAAAAATTATGGTGTAGATTTGTAACTTCTCATGAAGTTTTAATCAAAATCACAAGACATAAAACTACTCTACTGCTCTGTGAAAGTTAATCCACACTTTAGAACAAAAAATGTATACATGCAATAAGAAATAACACACGTGTGGAGTAGGAAAATCCTCTCGGCGGACAAAGATGATCCCTCTAGCCCAAGAGAGTGGGTCTAGCTGCAAACAAGACAATCTAATGTAAACTTTCATATATTAGAATCGAATAAGAGGGCCCACCTCTTATAAGGCTAATCCAGTTGATGGTGATCTTGCTTCCTTGCTCCAACTTCATTTTGTTCCTTTCGTTCAAATACTTGAAACAAACATGCAAGAAACAACAACAAACGTGATAACATAAAATCGAATCCAATCTACTTAAAAGGTCAAGGAGTTCTAAGCTATCAAATGTAATATTACACCCGATATAGGAAATAAACCATTAGTTGTATTAAAATAAACTTCAAAGAGAAATACAATCGAAGCCTTGATGTTGGAGATCTCCTTTGCAGTATCCAAGTCCTACTACACACATTTTCAACGCTATTTTCCTCCTCTATCTTGACATGAAATGGCTTCCAAGCTCTAACTTTCTCTCCTCATGCTTTAGCTACCAAAGACTAGTCTTTTGTCATCTAAGACTAATCTTCTTCTATCAAAAGCTAAAGATTTTAGAATTTTGCAGCTTCACTATGTGTTGTATTGTGTGTATTGTTACCAAAAAGGGTAAGAGGAAGTGGTTTATATAGGGAGAGAAGGATAAAAATGAGATCCACTCAAGTGGGAAGAAGGTCCTATTTCCTTGGGAAATTCCACTTTTAAGGGAGAAATAACCTTATATAGAGTTCTTGGCCCTTATCCAACCTAACGAACATCTAGCACATCGCCACTAGAAGTTTCTAGACTTGAAACTCCATTTCCTTTTATAAAAACTTTCTAGAAGTAGACTGAGACGGGTATTGGGCTAATAGTAGCACTGGTCGGCGCAAGGCATAGTGTTAAGCTCTGCAAATCGACATGGGTGAGACACCAGGAAAGAGCACTGATCTTAAAAATCGGGTTTTAAGAAGGATTATCTGGAAATGTTCCGAAGGGAGTGGGGACTACTTTCTTCATACTTCAAGGGATGCAAGAGCATAGGTTTTATGGTGAAAATATAACACAGTAGTCACTACTAGGGTTCTCCGGAATCAGGAACGGGGAGTGACAGGAGAATGACAAATTACTATGTAACAGATGCCCCCTAAAGCATGAAGTTAGAGTTGAGAGCGATGGCTGAAGTGATTTAAGATGGAGCGAGGACTTGGAATACCAGCATCGGAAGACCTGCAACTCAAACATACATGTACATATCTGAAATCTGATAGTCATGCCTGATAAACATAAGAGGCATATAACAATACATGAATCCATGGTATAGGTCCAACTATCCATCAATAAAAGGATCATGTGCATGGATCCTCGGAATGGATGCAACCATCCGACTCAAGGGATCATGAAATAGATCCACAACATGGGCGCAACTATCGACATAGAGAGGATCAAAATGAAAATACCTACGGTTTGGTCGCAACCATTCGACTGAGCAAGATCAAAATGATACCCACAACATGGTCACAACCATCCATCTAAAGCATCATGTATATAATCATGAATGACTCATCACTCCTCGCAACCTGGAATTTTGTGATCTAAGTCCAGGGTGTTGCGCTCCAACATGACCCGATCAAAGTACAAATTCTAACATGTGAATAGACGTACCGAAGTCGAACATGCTAGAAAATTACTTGATTACCAGCCAATGATGTGAATTGTTAACAAGCACGAGAGAAACCACCCATAATGTCAATGGCTCTCAAGGTACCATAAGTACAATTCACGAAGTATGAATAAGGAACTGAAGTCAAACACTTGTGAAATCATTTGATCGAAGGCCAATGATGAGAACTGTCGTCAAGTGCGAAGAAATTTCCATTGAGGCATGCAAGCTCTAAGGCACTGGAAGGGAGTTTCTAGATCAACTTATTGGATAATGAGCTGAAGTCGATAGGAAGTGATCTGTCGAAGGAATGTCAAAACGAATGCTTCATCATCGACATGAAATGGGAAACACAATGAATGAGAGTAATCCAAGATAGTGACATATGATCAGACAATGTATAGGTAGGAAGACTTCTCTTGAACATGTGGATGACACGACTCTAGAGTTTGGCAGCATTTGACATCATAGGATCAGAGGTCATGGTGACGTGGAAGGGATCATATGAGAGGTTTAAAATGGATAACCCAAAACCTAGGGAGGCAAGTGACAGATGAGGATTTCCCAAAACCCGACATGAATAGCAGATGAGTGTCAATGTTTAAGAGCAACAGGCTGCCTCAAGTGAATAATACAACTGATGAAATACTTCCAATTTCCCCCCACCATTTCTGGCAAGTACCCTAGTTATTTTTACACAAGCTTGACGGGGATATCATATGCTTGTAATATAAGTCCATTCTTTGGATGGATCCATCATAGTAAGTTTTACGAGCCCTAGGAAGGAGTAGCTTGGTCTCATCATAATGACAAGTCCTATGTTGTTTAATCTCTTAATGAGTCTGACAAAGGCGAAACTTGGAATCTTTTTCATGTTTAGAGAGTTTGAAAAAGACACGAAAAAGAAAACTCCAAAAGGTCCCTTTTCGTAAGTTGTCTCTCGAACCTGAAAAGGTAGAAAACAATATTCAAGAGAACCTCCTATCCATGTTCAACTAAGGTGTACATTTTTCATAAATAGTCAACCTCAGCCTGTAAAAACGTAAACGTATACTGAGCCAATGACATTTCGCAACCTTTAACAAGGTTAAAATGACAAGATCTTGACCATCTTTTCATTTTTTGAGAGTCGAAAAAGAACTTAAAGCTGACTCCTCGTTTTTTTTTTTTACTTTAACGAGTCTAAAAGGGAAAAATACTCGACAATATTTTCATTTTTATGAGTCAAAAAAGAGCTTAAAGGTGACTCATCCTGGAGGAACGAGTGGTATAGAGGGTAGAAATAGGTTCCAGTTAAGTGGGGAATTGCTCGAAACATTGAAAGGTCAAGAGGATGGCTAGTAAAACCACTCATTGCTGCGGTTCCTTAGGAAAGGAAAACACAACCAAGTGAAAGCATATGCTCGGCCAAAGAGATGGTGGCAATGGAATGAAACAACCAAGGCTCATCTAGTAGAAATTAGCTTAAAAAAAAAATCACGAGATTTAATTTGGGCATGGGTTCATTTTTACACAAGCTTGAACCATGGGGAACTCTGCTTGAATTCGGTTTCATGTTTACACAAGCTTGAAACGAAAAACTATGCTTGAATTTGGTTTCATTTTACACAAGCTTGAAAAAAAGATAAACTATGCTAGAGTTAAGTTTGCATACCCCCAGCATAATGAATCAATTTGAGGTACATGCTCCCCAAGCTTCATTTCATTCAGCTAGGTGGATGGAATGAAGGTTCACTTTCAAGATCTAGGAAAGACTTGACTAGGATTTTACGAGATCTTAACCAAAGACTCGATTTGGAAAAGGGAGGTGTTTCATTTTTTAACGAGGTTGACACAGTAAAAGAACTATCCTCAAAACTCCTTATTTCATTTTTTAAGGAGCTTGACACAAGACAAGGAACTCTGCTTCGACCCCTTGTTTCATTTTTTAATGAGCTTGACACAAGACCAGGAACTATCCTCTGACACTTTGTTTCTTTTTTAAACAAGGTTGACACAAGTCCAGGAAATATCCTTTGCATCCCTTGTTTCATTTTTTAACGAGCTTGACACAAGACAAAGATCTATGCCCGACAACCCTCGTTTAATTTTTTAACGAGCTTGACACATGGTGAGAAACTATGCTCCAAGGTCCTTGTTTGATTTTTTTAACGAGGTTGACACAAGACAAGGAACCATCCTCATGACTCTTGATCATGGACCATACGAGAACATGGCTCCCAAGAAGTCCTCACTAGACAGGAGAATCATGCTCTGAGAGGAAGACATGTCAACTGGTATCAATGACAGATTAGATTCCAATGCCCCCAATACATAATGTACTATACCATCTTCGTGATCATCAGTAGACGTGGAGAGGAAACGGGTAGCCACATAATTGACCTGTGGCGGTGAGGGCATTGCTTGCAAACAAGAACCAATAAGGAACAATGGTTACATAGGGGACACCTAGTGACCAATGAATGATAATTGATCAATGGTCACTATTCTCCCTTCGTGTGAAAAACAAACCGCACGAAAAGTGAAGAAACAAGAGCTCCCATGACATAAACATATTCATGTCCAAGGAGAAGATTGAAATCTAAGGGACCTTGGAATACCATCATGTCTATATAGATGGTCTTTCCTCCCAAAGTAATAGGGAGCTTCGAAAGGATCCCTAAGGGTTGACTGGTTCCACCATTGAAAGCCAACAGATTTTGGGTGACAGGCACAAGCTACGGGGAATCCAAAGCTTGTCAAGTAGTAGAAGACATGATGCTAACAGACGCACCTTCATCTAATATAGTGACATGTACTACCATATTATAGGCTTGTAGTGTGATCTAGAAAGGCACATTAGATGGAAGGTGGAAAGCAGTCGATGGAATCCAATCAAAAGGAACAACAAAACTACTTGGTGGGGGTATCATAGGATTGCCCCCATGATTTACAGGAATAGGAGAAGGACTCTCCTTAACAACTGGGATGGGAGGGCCACTCTTCGATTCATGAGAATCTGAGGAGATGTGAAAAACATGAACAGTATGATCACCACTCTTTTTGGGAACAAAGTGAACAACTAAAGGTGGAGCCAAGTCAACACTCTTTTCGACCAATGGTTGGTCGGGAACAAACATAAGAGAGTCATGCTCAAGAAGAGCAGGATGGGCAAGAGATGAATCCAAGTCAATGTCTTTACCAACTAGGAGAGGGTTAGAAGAAATCCTCTGATAACCAACATGAAGTTGGGGTTGAGGAGCTATAAGGTTTTCCAAAACTTTGGAAGCTTTATCCATAAGAGGACAAAGGTGAAGAAGATTCTCTCCTTCACATAACCTACAGGGGAATTTAATTTTTCCCTTCTTCTTACCATCGCTAGCCAACGGTGTAGCATCGACATGATCTTTATAAGTCGACGGGGATGGTCAATTCAGGTCTTGAGACCATACCTCTAAGAATATGGGAATTCTAGGAAAGTCTCGAAGGAGATGGTCATCCTTACATAACCTGTAAGGGAATTTGACCTTCCGTGGAGGATTAGAAGGTTTGTCTATGGGAGGTGCATTTGGAGAAATAGCTACACAGTTGGCCTCCCACTTATTTGACTTCTTCTTCTTCGTCTTCTTCTTCTTCTTCTTCTTAACCTCCTGGTTACTTGATTTCAAACTTTCACTAGGTGAAGTAGAAGAGGAACGTAAAGAAAGAGGGGAAGAAGGTGACAGGTCAACCTTAGAATCAATGTGATGTGGTTCAAATGAATGAGATGGTTGGGCAGGAGTTGGGACACTCAGGACCACAAAGGTCGAAAATAACCGGATAGGTAAACTAATGGTTAACCCAAGGAGGGACAACGTTTCCGTATGAGGAGCACCCATGTTTCCAAATGAAGGAAAAGGACCAGGATTCTCATTCGAGGGGAATCCTTGACTGGTAGACTCTAGAAATGTTGCCATTGGAAATGACCCTAAAGAACCACTAAGGAAGATAAATTTAACTAGGAATATTTCATGGGTAGTTAATTTTAAGACACTTGAACAAAACTTTGCTTTTTCATGTTTTAAGAGTCGAGAAAAGGATGAAAGGTGATTCTAGTCACTTTTAGATTTAACGAGCTGGAAAGGACAAGTGCTTGATGATATTTTAAATTTAAAGAGTCAAAAATACCAAAATGACTGCTCAGGATAATCTAGGCAGAAAGGGATTACCATGTAACCGTGAACTGTAGAATACCTCCCGACGAACCGAGAAGTACGGGCAGGCAATCTCCCCAAATGTTGTGTTCGATGTATCACGTTTACAAGGCAGCAGACTCGTCTTCCTACAGATAAAGGGTTGCAAACCTAGAGGGCTCTCCCTTTATATACACGACGGTATGGGGAGCACAAGTCCATGCTAGTGCTATCTAATGCCGAAGAGAACAACTGCTAGGTTTAAAGATGCCAAAACACATCTCTAGACTAGACTTCTAAATGTGAGCATTAATTTTCAATGCTTCGTTAGGTTAATTCAATAAATTTTGACAGTTGATTTTGAATTAGGTTTCAATTCCAAGGCCCTACCAATGTCATCTGGAAACTCCTATATGCAGTTGTATGAGAAAAGAAATCTTTCTTTGATGAAAGTTAACACTAATTGAGGGATAGAAAGAACACAATCAATGCAACAATCAAACAATGAAATCTTTCACTAATACATGCCCTAAATGCGCTTAATCTTCCCCTAACAATAAAGAAGTTTCATTTCATTTCTCATGCCTATGATGATACAATTCTAGCTTCTCAATAATGCTACTAATGCAATATTTTCGCTTAAGTAAACTAGAATGATGTTCTTCTTTTCATAAAATGCAAAAATATTTTCACATAAAGCACTTTAATGAAAATTTTCACAATTCCAAACAAACAAGCATCGATCAAATCCAAAGCATGATAAATGAAACCAAAAGAAAAATTCTTAAATCTGAATCGAACAAATCAAACACATAAATGCTTCAATCGACAAACCAAGCAATGTAATTTATGCTCAGAAAGAGAAAAGAGACACTTGAAATAAGAGAACGAAGGAGACTCTTTCACTCATTCAATTGAAAATGAAGTGATGAAGATGTTGCAACTGAAAGATGGATTAAATGAAGCAGCAAATCAGAAACTTGACGCAATGAGTAAATGAAAAAATGAACGGTAATTGACCTAGATGCCGTAGGGTCATAGAAACCATCCAAAAAACTCATAAAAAAAGCAATGAATCTTCAAGCCAATCAATCAATCAATCAAACCTAGCAAACAAAGCATCCTAGTCACTTCTGGGTGGAAGAAGAGAGTTTGAGGGTCAAGACACACTGGCACTGGAATGAGAAAAAACTCTGAATTTTCATTATCTCAGAGACCGACATGACTTTTGGGTTGAAACTAGTGCTGATTGGCATGACTAGTGCGACTGTCAGGCTAAAACTAGCACTGATAGGCCTGATCGACGTGACTGTTTGGAAAAAAATAGTGTTGATCGGGGATTCAAAGAAAAAATGAAAAAGAACTTCACATAGGGCCAGAATTAACACATCAGATGGTGGGCTAGTATCATTATGCCTTCAAACAGGTCAATACAGATCTAGAACACCATAAATAAATAAACTAGGCACACAAGTAGAAAAAAAATGATGAAAATTAGATGTATATCCCCAATGGAGTCACCAATTTGTGGAGTAGGAAAATCCTCTTTCCTAACAGAGACGATCCCTCGAGCCCAAGAGAGTGGGTCTATCTGGAAACAAGACAATCTAATGTAAACTTCCTTAGATTAGAATCGAATAAGAGGGCCTACCTATTATAACGCTAATCCACTTGATGTTGATATTGCTTCCTTGCTCCAGCTTCCTTTTGTTCCTTTCATTCAAATACCTGAAACAAGCACGCAAGAAACAACAACAAATGTGATAGCATTAAATAAAATCCAATCTACTTAAAAGGTCAAGGAGTTCTAAGTTATCAAATGTAATATTACACCTGATATAGGAAATAAACCATTAGTTGTATTAAAATAAACTTCAAAGAGAAATACAACCGAAGCCTTGACATTGGAGATCTCCTTTGTGGTATCCAAGTCTTACTACACGCATTTTCAATACTCTTTTCCTCCTCTAGCTTGACATTAAATGGCTTCCAAGCTCTAACTCTTGCTCCTCATGCTTTAGCTACCAAAGATTAGTCTTTTTTCATTTAAGACTAATCTTCTTATATCAAAAGCTAAAGATTTCATAATTTTTCAACTTTACTATGTGTTGTATTGTGTGTATTGTAACAAAAAAGGGCAAGAGGAAGTGGTTTATATAGGGAGAGGAGGATAGGAATGAGATCCACTCAAGGGGGAAGAAGGTCTTATCTCCTTGGGAATGTCCACTTTTAAGGGGAAAGAACCTTATATGGAGTTCGCAACCCTTATCCAACCAAATGAACATCCAACACATCGCCACTAGAATTTTCTAGACGTGAAACTCTGTTTCCTTTTATGAAAACTTTCCAGGAGTAGGCTGGTGTAGGTATTGGGATAATAGTAGTGCTGATTGGTGTGGGTCATAGTGTTAAACTTTACAAATCGGCGTGGGTGAGACACTGGGAAAGAGCCTTGATCTTAAAATCTGGGTTTCAAGAAGGATTCTCTAGAAATGCTCTGAAGTGAGTGGGGACTACTTTCTTTAAACTCCAAGGGATGTAAGAACATAGGTTTCATGGTGAAAATATAACACAGTAGTCACTACTAGGGTTATTGGGATTAGGAATAGGGAGTGATAGGAGAGTGACAAATTATTGTGTAACAACATGCACACAATATTTTTCCTAGAGAAAGTAATCTGCTAAAAAACCCAATGCTTGCTTGCATTAATCTGATGAATAGATATGTCTTACAATTTCTTTGCTCAACTGAACACAACCTGCAAGTGAATAACCTATCTCTTTGCTCTCTTTGAAGCACTGAACTAGACTTAGTCAATTTATGCCTATTCTTGAGCCCTTATTTCCTTGTACAATTCCTTGAGAAATTAGGCCCCTATTATTTAGGAATTTCCTCCAAAATGCTTGCGCAATTCCTTAGGGTTGATGCCATGACCAATACAATGAATTATATACTCAATCTAGTATATAATTAATTGTCACTGCCTTGGAACCTTACCACAATTGGGAACTCTAATTCTTTGCATGCACTAGCTATTTTGGGTTGATTTATTAGTTAACTGGATGATCATTGAGTTAGACTGAAGTCCCACTGCACAATTGACCTTCCAATAGTTCCTCCAATAGTTAGAACTAGTTTAACTGAAAACGACCTGAAATAATTGACCTTGATTGCTACAAATTAGCGATCAAACATGCTTAATTGAACTATGATTCCTCTAACTCAAATTTACTAAGTAAATTGGGTGACACAAGCCATGTCACACATTTAATTGCATCAAAGTTGTGTGTTGATGTGGAAATTTGATTTTTATTAATTTAATCAAGGCAAAATAAAATTGAGACCTTCTTCCTACATTTTTCAACACTCCCTCTCAGCAAGAAAGGGATTATCAACCACCCCTATACTGCACCTGTGGAACTTGAAATTCCCTCTTGACAAGTCATTTGTCAAAATGTCAACATCTTGTTCCTCTATCGAAATGTATTGTAGCAACATTATCTACCTCTGCACATAGTCTCGTAAATGGTGATACCATATATCTATATGCTTAGATCAATCATGAAATACATGATTCTTAGAGAGCTTAATGAAACTTTGATTATCACAGTAGATCATAGATGGATCCATCATCTGACCAAACGGTCCCTCAAGTATCTTTCTCATCCAAATCACCTCACATGTTGCTTGACTTGCAGTCATGTATTTTGCTTCTGCCAAGCTGAGTGACACATATATTTGTTTCCTATTGTACTAGGAAAAAACTGCGAAACCAACACTAAAAATTCCACCTGATGTACTCTTTCAGCCTGATGGACTCCTCGCCCAATCTACATTTGTGAAGCCACACAACTTCACTCCCCCTGTCCGTTTGTACCATAGTCCAAATTGGGTAGTGCCTCTAAGGTACCATAAAACATGATTAGTTGCCTTCCAAAATAATTTGGATGGCCTAACCATATCTTGGCTCAGCTGGTTGACTACATAGCACATACCTGGTCATGTGTTCACTAGATACATGATTGAACCCACTAGCTACCTATAAATGGTAGCACCCACTTCCTCACCTGAAGTGGCATCCTCCTTCCTCTAGTTGGTCAATAAAGGTGTCTCCATGGGTTTGCAACTATCCATGCAGAATCTTTGTAATATCTCATTTGCATACTTGCCTTGACAGAGAAACAATTCCCCATTGCCTTGCCATACTTCTAACCCAAGGAAGTAGTGCATGAGACCCATTTCCTTCATTTCAAATTCCCTTGCAAGGTCCTCCTTACAAGATTTGATCAGCTGCTCATCACGAGTTAAAATCAAATCATCAACATATACGACAATAATAAGCAATTTACCTTCTACCAAGATGTGATAGAGGTTTTCATTCGCTTCACTTTTGGTGAAGCCCAAACTAGTGAGATAGCTATCGATCCTAGTGTACCAAGCACAAGGTGCTTGTTTGAGACTGTATAATGCTCGCCTTAGTCTGCACACATGAGTCTCTCGATAAAATGTCTCAAAACCTCCTGGTTTCTTGATGTACACCTCCTCCTCAATAACCCCACTGAGAATGTTGTTTTTACATCCATATAGTGTATCTTCCACCCCATTTGCATAACCAGTGTAAGAATTGATCTCATGGACGAGTACCTTTGTACATGAGCAAAGGTCTCCTCATAGTCAATTCCCTCAACTTGAGAGTACCCCTTGGCCACAAATCTGGCCTTATACTTCTCTATGCTTCTATCTACTACCTACTTCACCTTGAAGATCCATCTTGAACCCACTACTAATTTATCTGTTGGTCTTGGGACCACTTCCCAAACACTGTTCAATACAATGGATTCATATTCCTCCACCATTGCATCAACCCATACATGTTTCTCTATTTCTTCCTCAAAAGAGGATGTATCAGTCTTTACAAGCTCAGTTATTAGAGCCATGTAGCCAGTGTACTGATCAAGTGACCTTCTTTGCTTGCGTTAATTTGAAGGAGCACCCACATTCTCCCTTGCATTTTACACAAGTCTCTCAGCTTGCCTGGTTCTTTTCATGCCTTCTCTAGCTGGTTATGCTTGAGTTGATGTCTCCACTCTCTGTTCCTCAATTTATGGTTGCTTCACAACTTCCCGAGACTCCTTTGGAGCTAAAATCTCCTCTTCCGACGGGATTTGAAGCTCCCTCTCAAGAGAGTACCATATCACTTTCTCCTCATTGAACTTTACATCCCTTTGCACAACTGTCATTCTGAGGGATGGAAAGTACACATGACGGTTGTGGGGAGTTTCTGTGTAACCCACAAATACCCCCAATTTTGTTGTTGGCTAAATATTCTTCCTTGATTCTTTGGAGACATGGTAGTAAATAGAGGCTCCAAAAATCTTGAAGTGTGAAACATCTAACTTTCTCCCTGAGAAAGGCGCCTCTGGTGTAATCATGCCAAGAATTCGTTGAGGACTCTGGTTATGAAAATATATTTTTGTGTTGCATGCTTCAACGTACAAATGCAAAGTTAGGCCTTGGTCATGCAACATCACCCTCGCTACTCCCACAATGCTATGGTTCTTTCTCTTTGCCACCCCATTCTGTTGTGGGTTGTGGGGTGTTGTCAACTCTTGTCGAATGCCTTTTTTCACACATAAATTTTTAAATTAATTCGATATGTACTCACCTCCATTATTTCTCCTAAGAGCCTTCACCTTCTTGTTAGTTTCTTTCTCGACCAGTGCCTTGAATTCTACGAACTTGGAGGGTATCTCGTCTTACTTCCGCATGAAGAAGATCCAAGACTTCCGTGATAAGCCATCAATAAAATTGACAAAATATTTGTGTCTGGCAGTGGAGGTTGTTGAGGAAGGTACACATACATCAAAGTGGATCATTTCCAATATTGCATGTGCTTTGCTGTCCCAATCATGGAATGTGAATTTTGCATACTTCCCTAAGGTACATCCTTTACATACATCCTGCTGCTCAAGTGAAACTTTGGGGAGGCCATTGGTTATTTGCTGCAAAATCTTTAAGGCACCATGTTGCAAATGGCCAAGTCTTGTGTGCCAAATTTCACCAATATCGCGACCCTGCACTTTCTCTGCCTTGGTGCTTAATGCAACACAATCTTCCACATCTAGATTATACAAGTTTTTCACACGAACCCTAATTTGTTTCACCTATCCCATGGCTATGTGTCTCAGGAATGCCTTTCCTTTTCCAAATATCACAACATAACCACGGTCTTCCAAAACTACAACAAAGAGGAGATTTTTCTTTAGGCCTAGGAACGAACATGACATCCTTGAGCTTGAGAGGGGATCCCGACTCCCTCTGAATGGTGACTATACCAATCCTGGTCATGTACACCTTTCTTCATTCCCCAAATCAATGTGCATCTGCAAATATTTATCCTCCAGGCCATTGAAAAAGTCCCTACACCCTGTAATATGGAATGAGGCACCTGATTCCAAGTGCCAGATGCTCCCCATCATTGTGCTGGCCATGCATGTGATAAGAGTAAAATCAAGCTCGAATTGTGAAGCCAAGGCTTCACCTGCTGCTCCTCTTGAGGTCTTCTTACTTGTATTTTTGTGTGGACACTTCGTGACATAGTGCTTGAATTCATGACAATGGAGGCATTTAATTTTGGACAAGTCTTTCTTCTTGCCCCCTTGGATGGACTTTGGTTTGGATTGAGATTTCTTCCCTTTTCCCTTCTTTCCCTTTCCAACCAATGAAAAATTTTCTTCATCAATCTCACATAAATAGGATTCTCAAAACCAAGGAGGTAAACATAGCACCAAAATTATCACTACGACGTTATATCTCTAGCGAAAGTCACTAGGAAATAAAAGCATAAATTTAATATTCAGTTGCATAGCATAGAAGTTTGAAAATGAAAATTAATTGAATTGCTATGATCAAGGAAGACAATTATGACCTTGATGAGAACCCTCCATATTTTTCCTTTTTTAGATGTTGCAGTTGGTGGTTGTTTTTATTCCTCTTTCAAAAAGTGGTGTTATTAGTTGCAACCATTTTTTGAAAGTTTAAAAATCACAAAAGCATGTGATTATGATATAAATGTTGTAAACAAAACTTTTGAATTGACCCCCAAACAAAAATGATTCCTACTGATAACCCTCCCATTCTTTTTTAGGAAAATTGCAACTCATTTAAAACCATGGCCCTAACAACTAGTATGAGCAAAATCCTTAGAATCGATCTTCAAATTAAAAAGTGGCGTTGCTAGTAGCACCCACTTTTTTATTTCAAGGTTAACATCACAACTTGTTTCATGTAGTGACTTTGACAACTAGTGCTAGTGCAATATATAACATCAATATTAACACTCATATCAAAATATGGTGATCCCTAAACATTGTTTTTTAAGCTTTTGACATAAAATTGTAAAAATAGTAGATAATGATTTTTCCTTTTGAGCAGTTTTCCATGGAGAACTTCTGGGAGATGATGTAATCGGCTGACCTTGTTCCTTTAGGGTGTGAAACAACACTTTTAAGGACTTAGAAGCCCTTGGTTTATGGACATATATGATTGGGGTTTTAGTGCCCAAATATGTCTATAATAGTTGCCCCCTAAAGCATGAGGTCGTAAATCTTTTGATGTCGGGTGAAATGCTTTATCATGAGGATCCGAGGTTTTTCGAACTGGAAGGCGACCTGTAATAAGATACAATACAATACATTATCTTCATAATATTTTCATGATCTAGCTGAGGCAGAAATTCCCATGCTCAGATTTATAAATTCATTCTCATGTACACAGAACAGACAACCATCTGTGTGGCAGACTAATGATTCTGGTAGAGCCATCATCCTTTGGTTTGGATGATTATCTGTGCAATAATGATGTACATTTGAAGTTTTTATTTTCCTGAATATATCGCAGCCCGGATGGATGAAACTAGATCTGGGGTCTTCAAACTCGTACAATCTTCGCCCAAAGTACAAGTCAATCCATGTGAAAAGATGTTCTGGAGTCGAACATGGAAAGACATCGCCTGATTACCAGCGAATGATGTGAGTTGTTAACATGCGCGAGAGGAATCACCGATAATGATGATGAACCTCAAGGTACGACAATACAATTCACGTAGTGTGAAAATGGGACTTGGCGTCGAACACCACGCAAAATCTTTTGGTCGAAAGCCATTGATGTAAACCTATCGCCGGAAGTGAGAAACTTGCCATTGAGGCATGCAAGCTTCAAAGTACTGAAAGGGTTGTTCCTAGATCAACTTCTTGGATAATGAGCTGATGTCGACAAGAAATGATCTGTCGTAGGAGGGCATTAATGAATCCGACATCTATGACATGGAACGGAGCAAATGATTTTGTGGAGGTGAAAACGATCTAATGATACAGGGTTCAGGGTGGCGGTCATGAAAGAATGAAGCATGAAGGTATTGCAGCGGATGAGACACAAGATGGGTTGGCGAATTCTCTGAGCGACTTCTCTTGAACATATCAGTGACACTAAAATGGATTGGTAGCGTTAACCCCAAAAATGGATGGTACGGTGGACCAATGGTAATATGACCGGTGAACGGAATAACCCAACCCGACTCAATCATTGGTGATGGAGTGAAAGGTGTCATGTTCAAGAGCAACTTGCTACCAATAAAGTTTCTTCAAGTTTTCTTCCCAAATTTTCCCCAGTCATTGCTGACCAATACCTTTTTATTTTTGTCAAGCTTGAGGAGGATAACATATGCTTGTTCTATAATTTTCCCTTCACGCAAACCCATCGCTATGTTTTAACGAGCCTAGAGACAGTGAAACTCGTTCTTGTCTACATGGACAAGTTTGTCGTTATTGGTTTTAACGAGTTTAATGACAAAGATAACTTGGTCCTTTTTCAACTTTAGAGAGTTTGAAAAGGGACGAAAAGGAAACTCTAGTAATCCTTTTTCGTCATATAATCCCTTAAGTCCGAAAAAGTATAAAATAATATGAAAGGGATTATTTTTCGATAGTTTTAATGAGTCAAACAAGACAAGCGCTCAATATTTTTGTGTAATGATCCCTCAGGTCCAAAAAGATTAAAATATAGAGGAGGGATAACACTTCCGATCGTTTTAACGAGCTGGAGAGGCCAATTGATCAGAAATCTTTTCATATTTTATGAGTTAGATGAAAAGAGCTTAAAGGAGACTCGTTTTTTGAGGAACGAGTGAAATTTTCGGGTAGCAGTTGGTTCCAGGTAAGGTTTGGAACTTTTCAATCATGGCAGTGTAAAGAAGATGGCTAACAGAATCACTCATCGCAGCTGTTCCTCAAAAGGGGTAAACAATCAAATGGAGGCATATGATTGGCTAAAAATAGAGTGGAGGTGATGGTAAGAACACGACCAAGGCTCAAAAGCTAATGATAATGCGTTCGCAATGGTTATTTATTGAAGGTGGGTTAATTTTTTAATGAGCTTAAACTCTGGTGGAACATATGCTCATTGCTAGGTTTATCTTTTAACGAGCTTGAACTTTGTGTAGAACTGCTCGTGCGAGTCGTATAATAAGGATGTCTCATCGATAGGTTGTTAGAAAATTATATATTACAGAGCAATGGAACATATAAAATATTGTAGAAATATAAACACAGAAAATGCATAAAACAAGAGAGACATAGATATACGTGGTTCACCCAGTTTGGGCTACGTCCACCCCGAACAGCCAGTCCTTCCTTTCTATTATCTAGAAAAATGAAGAGACACAACCTATAGCAAATCCACTGTAATATCCTCTGTTTTCTCTCACAGTCTCACCTCTCTGTTTCTCGCTCACACATTGAATACACATCTATTACCCAGCCTCAAATACAATGCCCTCATACAAAGAGAGGGGTTGCCTTCTAGGGCAAAAAACCCTAAACTAAACATAAGTTCTACCGTAAGATCATCCACCTAATGAACGGCCCAGATTGATTAGAAATTACTATACTTTTACAAGGCAAATTTACATCTATTTTTAGCTTTGGAGGCGCTGCCCCCGAGCCCCCGCAGGGGGACCGCTGGCACCTGGACCCCCTAGCGGGGGGGGGATCGCCCCCCCGGACCCCCGCGGGGGGGACAAGTCCCCCCCGTACCCCCCTGCGTGGAGGGGTGTAAAAACTTCCTGGGGTATACATCCGGCTGAAACAAAGACCTCTGAACAATCATGCTCCACACACAACAATCTCCCACTTGGAGAATGATTGTAGCAACTCCATCGTTGCTTCATTTGCTGGACAATAACTCCTCTTTGGACTTGGTTGTTTCTCATCTTCGTCGTCATCCTTGAAGACCAATTGAAAACTGAGCATATTCTCAGTTTCTCCCTGGTTACAACTTTTGTTAGCATATCTGCAGGATTCTGGCTAGTGTGTATCTTTTCCAGCTTCAACTCTCCATCTTCCAACAATGATCGTATGAAATGGTACTTGAGCTTTATGTGTTTAGTCCTGGAATGAAATGCTGAGTTATTTGCAAGATGAATGGCACTTTGGCTATCACTGTATAACGTGCCCTTATCATGCTCCTTACCCAATTCACCAATAAACCTTTATAACCAAATCATTTCTTTACTAGCCTCTGTAGCAGCAACATACTCTGCTTCTGTTGTTGAAAGTGCAACAACACTTTGGATTTTGAACCCAACTGACAGCTGTTCCACCAACAGTGAATACATATCCTGTAGTGCTCCTCCTATTATCCCTGTCACCTGCCATATCTGCATCAACATATCCCTGTAGAGAAATGTTGAACCACCAAAGCATAATTCTTGATCTGTGGTACCTTTCAAATATCTGAGAATCCATTTCACTGCCATCCAATGTTCCTTTCTTGGATTGTTCATGTACCTGCTTACAACTCCCACTGCATGTGCAATATCAGGCCTTGTGCAGACCATTGCATACATTAAGCTTCCAACTGCTGATGCATATGGAACTTTAGACATATAATCCATGTCTTCTTGGGTCTTTGGGCACATTTCCTTGCTAAGTTCGAAATGGCTAGCAAAAGGTGTACTAACTAGTTTTGCATTGTGCATGTTAAACCTTTTCAACACCTTTTGTATGTACACATTCTGAGACAATGTTAATTTACAATTTTTCCTATCTCTAGTTATTCTCATACCAAGGATTTGCTTTGCAGCTCCCAAATCCTTCATTGCAAATGAATTTGCCAATTTTCTTTTGAGCACATTTATTTCCTGCATGTTAGATCCTGCAACAAGCATGTCATCTACATACAATAACAATATAATATAGCTGCAATCATTTTGCTTTTTCAGATAAACACAATGATCAGAGTGACATCTAGTATAACCTTGTTCAGACATAAACTTGTCAAATTTTAGATACCACTGCATTGGAGCCTGTTTTAAGCCATACAAGCTCTTCTTCAACCTGCACACAAGTTTCTCCTTCCCTTTCACTTCATATCCTTGTGGCTGCTGCATATATATCTCTTCCTCCAAATCCCCATGGAGAAAGACTGTCTTTACATCTAACTGCTCAAGATGCAAATCTTCAACTGCCACTAGACTTAAAATAGTTTTGATTGAAGTCATTTTAACAACAGGAGAAAATATTTCATCAAAATCAATACCTTTCTTTTGTGCAAACCCCTTCACCACAAGTCTAGCTTTGTACCTCTGTTTTCCTCCATCTTCTTCCCTCAGCCTATAAACCCATTTATTCTGCAATGTAGTTTGACCTGCAGGCAACCTGACTAAGTCCCAAGTCTGGTTATGCATTAAGGAGTCCATCTCTTCTTCCATGGCTACCTCCCACTTCTTCCTGCTCTCAACCTGCATTGCTTCTTCATAACATTCGGGTTCACCGGAATCAGTGAACAATAAATAATATAATGAAGGAGAGCATCGTTCAGGGGGTCTACTTATCCTGGTAGATCTTCTAACACTGCTTTCAGGTGTTTGGGGTGCCTGTTGCTGTTGTGGTGGTTGCTGCTGTTGTGGTTGTTGTTTATTATTATTTTCAGGCACCTTTACTTTTTCAGTGATTCCATAAATGCAATTCTCACAGAAGTCCAAATCAACATTCTTCAAACCTGGCAACAAATTCCTTGAGTGAAGAATCTTCATCCCTTTTTCACTCATGTTTCCAAGCCTATGATGCCATAATGATGCATCTGCTCCTTTGGAAGTTAAAGCATTAACAGAGTTAGAAATACCATTGCATAAATACAATGTACCAACCTTTTCACCTTTTGCTATTAGCAGGGCTCCTTTGGTGACCTTCCAAGCTTTATCTGTGAAAGTTGTCACACAACCTTCACCGCCTAACTGCCCTGTTGAAATCAGATTTTTCTTTATATCTGGAACATGCCTTACCTCCTTTAGTACCCATTGGTTTCCATTCTGCTGTTTTACGAGAACCTTACCCATTCCAACAATTTTACAGGGTTTATCATCACCCAAACGAACTTGTCCAAAATCTCCTTGAACATAGTCATGAAAGTATTTCTTATCAGGTGTGGCATGGAATGAGGCCCCTGAATCTACCACCCAGGAATCAGTAATATTTTCAAAAGAAAGAATCAAAGCATCTTGTAACACCTCACCTGTCACATTTGCTTCATGATTGTTTTCTTGCTGTGAATCTCCTTCTTTTCCCTTTCGAGATCTATAGTCTTTCTTTAGGTGTCCTTTCTTTCCGCATTTCCAGCACACTATCCCCGATCTGGACTTGGATTTGTCTTTCCTTGATTTACTGCGATATCCTGAGCTCTTTCCTCTTTCCATTTTTCTTCCTCTAGACTCTGCACTCAAAGCATTTCTGATGTCTCACCAGAGCTTTTCCATCGCATTTCCTCGCTAAGGATAGCACCGACAACATCATCAAACTTTAAAGTACTAGATCCAGACATAGAGTTACTAATGGCCATTACCAAACCATTCCAACTTTCTGGCAATGACACAAGAATAACAGAGCTCTAACTTCATCATCAAAGTTTACCCCTACAGAACATAACTGACTTGTAACAGTATTAAAATCATTTAAATGATCTGCAACAGATCCACCTTCCGACATCTTCATATTAAATAACTGTTTCATAAGAAATACCTTGTTTGAGGCCGAGGGTTTTTCATATAGTTTCTCCAACGTCTTAATCAAACTCTCTGTCGTTGTTTCCTTTGAAATGTTGAAGGCGATCGACGTTGCAAGGCACAACCGTATTGTTCCGAGTGCCTTTCTATCGAGAAGGTTCCATTCTTCATCTTTCATACCCGTCGGCATCTTTGCTTTTCCACCCAATGGCAGGTATAGATCTTTTTGATACAGATAATCTTCCATCTGCATCTTCCACAATGAGAAGTTTTGGCCGTTAAATTTCTCGACCCTAAACTTACCATCTTCCGTCGTTGCTCCCACTTGAACAAGGAACCCTTCTTTCTTGCGAGTTTATCAGCCAAATAGACCTTCGGCTCTGATACTAGTTGTTAGAAAATTATATATTATAGAGCAATGGAACACATAAAATATTGTAGAAATATAAACACAAAAAACGCATAAAACAAGAGAGACACAGATATACGTGGTTCACCCAGTTTGGGCTACGTCCACCTTGAACAACTAGTCCTTCCTCTCTATTATCCAACAAAATGAAGAGACACAACCTACAGCAAATCCGTTGTAATATCCTCTGTTTTCTCTCACAGTCTCACCTCTCTGTTTCTCGCTCACACATTGAATACACATCTATTACCTAACCTCAAATACAATGCCCTCATACAAAGAGAGGGGTTGCCTTCTAGGGGAAAAAACCTAAACTAAACATAAGTTCTACCGTGAAATTATCCGCCTAATGAATGGCCCAGATTGACTATAAATTACTATACTTTTACAAGGCAAATTTACATCTGTTTTTAGCTTCGGAGGCGCTGCCCCCGAGCCCCCACCGGGGGACCGCTGGCCCTTGGACCCCCAGCCCAGGGGGATTGGCCCCCCTGGACCCCCGCGGGGTGGACAAGTCCCCCCCGCACCCCCCCGCATAGAGGGGTGTACAAACTTCCTGGGATATACATCTGGCTGAAACAAAGACCTCTGAACAATCATGCTCCACACACAACATAGGTTCATTTTTTAGGGAGCTTGCCCATTCGAAACTTTGATCCGTTGCCTTTCGCATGTAAGCTAGGAATGACCAACTACTGTCCTAGGGGTTATTTAACTACCAGGGTTAGGTAGGAAAATTCTTCCTTTACTTTGCCGGTGCCATTTGGCCCCTGCAAAGGTGAATGGTCGATCCGACCAATCACCTAACCTAAGCAGTTGGAGTTAGCAGAAACTATGGAGTTAGTGTTATGCTGGTCACTTTTCACTTGCGTACAACAGGTTTGCATGCCCCTAGGTATAGCGAAGTAGAGTTTCTAGGTTACCATATGAAAGTTCTCGCATTCTCACGATTGCTCCATCTGCATCGCAGACAAAACACTCCCTTGGCAATGTCTATCGAAATAGACAAAGGTGAATGGCGCAGTCGCCTCCACTCACATAACTTTGACGAGGGAATATTATTTTAGTCTAATCCCATTTTCATAAATGGATAGGTTTGTTAGACTAGTCATATATCCTTCGTGGAAACCTACCCTATACCAAAAATTTTCCTGCCGAAACAGACCAGGGTGCATGCCCCCTGGGTTTAGTCACATTCACCGAATCACTCGTGTTCATCAGGTGGATTGACTGGAGATTGATGAGACATTCCTTGCACAAAGAAACAAGTTGGGGATGGCATTTGACTATTAGCTATGCGTGAGCTGGGGAATGAAAGCTAGTCAACGAGCTGGACCACTTTGCCTTCATGCGGAAAACACATTACTCGAAAGAGTGAGGAAACAATAGCTCCCATGCTATAAATGTAGTCACGCCCAAGGAGTAGATTGTAATCTAAAGGTCCTTGGACTACCATTACATTCAGATAAATCGTCTTCCTTCTCAAAGTTATAGGAAAATTTGGAAGGATCCCTAACGGTTGACTGGTTCCTTTGTCGAAGCCTGTTAGATTTTGCATCTCAGGCAGAAGCGATGGCGAACCAAGCGCTTTCCAAGCAGTTGAGGAAATGATACTCATAGAAGCCCCTTCATCTATGATAGTATCGACCATGACCATTCTGTAAGCTTGTACTATGATTCAGAATGGTACATTAGATGGTAGGCAGGGTCTGCCTAGTAGATTCCATTCGAAGGAAATGACTAGGTTGCTTGGAGGTGGGACCGAATAAACGACCAGATATGACTCTGACGAACTTCCTTCCTATGGTAAAGGAACAGGTAGATTGCCCCCATGTTCATCGGAGTCTGTGTTTACGAAGAGAATTTGAACGATGTCGTTCTCATTCTCTTTGGTGACTGTATCATCTGAAGGTAGGCCTTCTAAAGAAAAAACTGGGTCGACCGCCGTCTCGACCTGTTGACTTTGGTCTGGTGTGGACTCAGAGGATTTATTTTCAATGATAGATGCTTCGACCGACCACAAAGGGGTGTCAGCCAAATTTTCAACTAGCGATGGACTCGGAAAGAGTTTCTTGTATCCAGGAGGAAGCCGTAGCGGTGAAGCAGGACGATTATCCAAGACTCTTTTAGCTTCATCTAGGAAGGGAAAACGGTGGACGACATGATCGCCTTCACATAGTCTACAAGGAAATTTATATTTTCCTTTCTGTCCTGTGACTTCGTTTTTACTAGTTGACGGTGTACTTTCAACATGATCATCAGAGGTTGAGGACACTGGATTGTGCAAGCGGGGAGACCAGTCCCTTAAGATCCGTGGGATGCAAGGACAATATTGATGATAGTGGTCTCCTTTGCAAATGACACATGGAGATTTAGGTTTGGATGGTGCAGTGTGCGGATTTTCGCTAGACGATGTATGGTTGCCCCTTTTTGCCTTTGGCTCCTTCTTCTTCTTCTCCTTCCCTTTCTTCTTCTCAGTTACTTGGTTTTTAGTTTTACTAGCTTCACCAAGTGAAGAGGAAGAAGGAGAAGGAGAAACAAATGAAGCAGAAGGTTGGGGGGTAACTCTAGTATCATCTAGTTGCTGATTTGATTGCTCAGGAATCACAGTGCTTTGAATGACAGAGGTCGAGAAGAGCCATACTGGCAAGCCGATTGTCAGTCCTGGAAGGGACAATGTGGTCATATGAGGTGCACCAACATCTCCCTAAGAGGAGAAAGGACTAGGATTTCCCCCAAGGGGAAATCCTTGGTTGGTGGACTCCATTTTCACAACTTAAGATCAACGAGGGAACATTGACGTTATTCTGATTAAAATAAATTTTATGACGCTTTGACAAACCTTGCTTTTTCACTTTTAAAGAGTCGAGAAAAAGCTAAAGATGACTTTAGTTGCCTTCGATTTTTAATGAGCCTGAAGTGATAAGTGCTCAGATGGACCTTTTCCTTTAAGGAGTCTGAAAAGGAACGAAAGGGACTGCTATGGAAATCTAGACAGAGGGATTACCAAACCAATCGCAAAACTGTAGAATACTTTTTATGGTACAACAGTCAATCTTCCCAAATGCTGTGTTCAGTGCATTGCGATCTATAGGGTGGCAAACACGGCTTCCTAAGGATAAAGGATGTAGCCTATTGTGGTCTCCCAATATATACTCGACAGTACATGGGAGCACAAGTCCGTACTGGCACTTGTCGTCTCAAAGAGGAGAAATCACCCAACCTACGATGAAAGTGATAGTTACCAGGCTTTACGAAGCTGGAATATGTCTCTAGCCTAGACTTTTAAATGTTGTGGATTAGATTCCAAAGCATTTTTATGTTCATTGAATTTATTTTACAGTTGATCTTTCTTAAGAAGTTTGCCTTTAAGGTTCACCGTGTGATGTAGATATACAATTCCTAAAATACAATCTAAGATGATAAACAATCGTTTATTCTTCGTTTTGCAATGAAAATCCTAGCTACTAAGGAAAGAGAAATGAGATTCTTTCAACATAGAGCAGAGAGCACACACTAGACGCACTATCCTAAATCAAAATCAACAAGCAATCTAAATGCAAATGCACATGCATGTATTTGTTTTCCGCTTTCTTAATGTGTGAATGACAAAAAGAATGCTAAGTACAAATCTGAATTATCTTTTCAAGGTGACAATACTAACAATTTCCTCTTCAAAAGACAAAAGGAAGACAATGACGACACTCTGCGATTTTGAATTGAAAACTGCTTTCGACACTTGAAATACTATTAATTCAAATCAAATACAATAGTAACAGTGTAATTGACCATCAAGAAGAGTAGGATTCTTTTCCTTGACTGAAAATGACACTTGCGACACTTCCAAATCAAAAGACGACAGTTCGATTAAGTTACTTCTTTGTAAAGGAGAACTGTAAATGGCAAACAATACATAAAAACATTCACAATTCCTTGTACAATGGAGGCTGAATAATGCAAAGGAAGTGAGTTTCCACAGTGGTATACTAATCACAGACAGTAAAAATCTTGAATAAAGCTGAAGAGAGTGAAGAAAAAACCAAAATCTGGAGGCAGAAACAGTCTTATCTGATCATCGCACCTGTAACACAGGGAAACAAGGATGCATCTCACCTACTGCACACAGGAGGTGCAATGCATCCAAATTGCCAAGAGGAGAAGGTGCGATGGTCCAGGGACGAGACTTTAACTTGGTTTTTGGTCACAGTTTGCAGCTTAGTTTAGGGATTTAGGCCGAGCTAATGATAGTCAGTAAATACAAAGTGTAGGGGATGATATAATGAGGTTACTTGAGCTACCACTAGGGCAATTAGGATGTTTGCAAGTCAGATGTTTAATTCATAAACTAGCCCGGAGATTGACTAAAGCAGTGTTTATCTACTTTGCAGTTGCATAGAAAAAGCAGTTCGAAGGCTAGCTGGCATAACATCAGGCTCAGTCTATAGTTTATAAATTAAACAAACTAGAAACATGCGAACAAGCTATTCTCTTCCTAGTGGAGTCGCCATTTTGTTATCGGGAAATCTAGTGTCCATTCAGAGCTACTAGTCCCACTAAGATGGGTAGCTATCTTAGAAACAAACAAACAAAAGTTACTTGTGTTTTCCTTTATGAGAAGTAGATGAGAGAGAAGCAGAGAGAACCAACCTCAGTCTTTAGCTTGGCTCCTTTCCTATTTCCTCTCCCCTCTGATAGATCTTTGCCACTCCTCCCTTGCTTGTCTCGCTTTAAAGAGCACCTGTAAAGTCAAAGCAACATGATACCATCAAAGAACAGAGATCTACAATCATAAACAATATAGGACCAGATATATATTGACCACACAAATGCATATATCAACTCAAACATACAACAATGTGGAGGAAAACTCAAATAGCTTTATTAATAGAAAGAGTAGAAGAGAGGATTACAACCCATTGATCTGACCCAGCGTCATCCTCCCATCATGAAAAGCTTAGATCACCCAACACTATGACGTTCCACAAAGAAACCAACAACATTTCCTTACAAGATGCAAATTCCAGCCTCTGGATCTCTGGGATGAGGGATCCATATATAGATGTTTGTAGTGGGGTGAGTCAGCTTCTGGGATTTTGATTAGTGTCCTCTCTCTGATAGTTCTTGGTTCCACTTGGAGATTCATGATCTCTTACTCATCCCTGGGCGAATTCAGAGAGACAAGTGTCACAAGAGAAGTTTCTGGAAGATTCCATGTGTTGGGTTGTGTTATATTCTTTCCACGATTAACCTACGCAGTGAACTGGGGGGTTAGAGGGGGGGCGGAGCCCCCCTTTCGCCGCGTCGATTGCGCAGCGGGGGGGTCACAGGGGGGGCGGAGCCCCCCTCTACGGGGTTCGGGGCAGCGCCCCGAAAATTTTTTTTTTGGACCCTATATTAGGTTGGGCGAACCTACCTATGGTTTTTTTCGATCCATAGTTTTGGATGCGATGGTTTTCGGTCCATGGTATTGGATGCTTCGGCATGTATAAATATGTATTGTAACATTGAAAGGAATATAATGAAAAATCAAGCTGGTAGTCTCGGTTTTGAGATCAAGTGGGAAATCTCTGTGTATATGTGTTTTATGGGTTATGCTCTCGCATTTTTATTTTCTTGTGATTTAGAATTCGTATGCAGGTAATTTCTGTACGGGGTTAAAACCTACAAAAGATATTAAGTCCTTGTATTTATTAAAAAAAAAATGGAACATAGTAAATTTTCTCTCAATGAAAAAGTTGATATTGAGCTAAATAGACTTAGACAAAATGCCTCTTATGAGCTTTAATATAGCATATATCAAAATAAAACAATTGAAAATTTGACAATATGTTCATTGAACACTCGTATTTTTTCCTTGCGTTTCAAAGATATCATTGTTGACTATGATCTAATGAGTAATGCCATTCTTTGTTTCCAAGAAACAAATGAAAAATCACCTCCATCGAATCCATTATTAGCTAGCAAATATGACTACATACATTTATACCATTTACATGGAATTCTCACATACTATAAAAAAAGTATTGTGGTGGAGAATCATTTCACTTATGCAAAAGACCTAATTGAATCAAGAATTGCAACATTCCATATTGAAAAAAAAGCATTATAGTTGTAAATGTCTATATTGCACCAAATGCAAACATTGAAGAAATAATTGATTTCATTAAATTCATTTTAGAGCACACATGTAATAGCTACCCAATTGTGCTTTTTGGTGATTTCAATTTGGACAAGTTGCAAACTTGCCATCAACAAAAAAAACTACTTTAATTTATGCAAAATAATGGCTTCAATTTTATTACAAAAAACCAACAAATGACTATAGCTCAATGTTAGATCACTTTTGGACAAACCTTTCAACTAGTACTGTTTCTTTCTATGTCTTTGATGCTTATTGGACAAATCATCATACAATTTGACTTACCATATCTTTGTTGTCGCCATGAGTCATTTTTCCAATGTTCCTATTCTATAATTTCATTGTTGACTTGTCACAATATTTGTCACATTTGCAAATGTCCACCTTTGACATATGCCTTGATTTGAAAACATTGAAAAATAAAAAAATATTGCACAACAAAAAACAAGAAACAACAAAAACATGCAAATATCGAATTTTGGTAAGTCTTCGAACCATGAACATAAATTTGTTCTGTTTGTCTTGTATAACTATAAATTTTTATGCCATGTTTGGCATGCAATTTACACATTTTTGTTCTCATTTTGTTGCATTTTGCTCCATATAATGAATAATATTATTTTCTTTAGTTTGTAGTTCATATTTCATTATTTTTTGTGCAACTACTTTTGATTAAAAAAAAATGTGCCCACCATAATTCTTAATAACACATTTCCAAAAGTGAACTATATGTATATTTGTTAATGAAATCTATAAAACATTTTCTTTACTGTAACTTATGCATGTTTACCTCATAGCCAACAACAATGGCTAATAGTACCATAAAACATAATTCATGTATATATAATTTATCATTGTAGAGTATACATTGTTTTAAATGTTCTTTATACACTTGTCTCTAATTTGATGACTTACATTTTCGTTTTCTCCCAACAATAGGTCTAGTCATTTGGAACTGTTGAAAATAGCAACAAGAAATGCTAAAAATAGAAATGCTATAAATAGAATTGCTATAATTAGCATTTCAGTTACCAGTGTTGGATATAGCAACAAAGAATGATAAAATAGAAATGCTAAAAATAGCATTGGTATATATAGCATTTCAGGATAGCTTTCAATTTTAGTTAGTCCCTGAACTAAAATTGAGAATTAAAATTCGAATTTGATCTTAGTAGTTGTTTGTAAAATAATTAATTAATACATCTTGAGTTAATTAGCTGTAGAAAATCAAACATGAAGTCTATGTGAAGACATGCAACAATTTCCCCTTTGATTGAGGAAGTTATCCCTTGATTAAAGGAGATTAGGATGAGTTGTACTTTGAGTTGTAATTAGTTAGCTTAGTTAACTGAGTTAAGTCCAGTTATATTAGTTCAAACAGTTTGTTGAACTGATTGTGAGTTCAGTTAGTTAATGCATGCATGCATGTAACTGCTACACTTCAAATAATTGAATATTCTCTCATAAATAACTCATGCATGTCAGTTTAGTCAGAGACCGAGTTGAGATTAGAGGAAGGGACAATGTACTATCAATTGGAGGATTTTTCCTATATAGGAAACTCATCCATGCAGAAGGAATTATCTCCTTTAGGACTGTGCAGTTACTTTTGAGTTTAATGTGTCGTGTGAAAGGTAAATTCACACAGGGGGCAGCATTGGACCCTAGGAGAAACTGCGCAAGGAAATAGGAGGCTTGGAGGGTAGAGGAGAAGGTTTGTGAGAAGCCTTTGAATGTTAATGAGCAGTAGAAGGATTGTACTGAGAGATGGATAGCTTGTGAGCTAAAGCTTTATGTAATCTGGACATATTTCCACGTGTATGATAATACAAAGATCGAGGTTTCTAGTTGAGGCTTTCCCCAGAGTATTCTTCTGTGTTTCATGTGATTGATTTCTCATGTTATATGTGTTCTATTTGATCTTGCTCATAATCGATTAAGCTTCTACAAGTTTGTTTATAGAAGTAGATCAAGTATTTGCCTTTAGTATATTGCATTATTAGGTGATCTAAATTGAGAAATTTCTACATGTTATCGGAGCCAAGTTCATCAAAGCGAAAAATAGTATACAAAGAAGGAAGAAGTTCGAAGTTTGAATTTCTTGATTATAGAAATCGAATTCTTATCACATCTCAAATTTCACCAATGGCATTCAACGGTTTAAGACTCGAGTATGCCCTTGAAGGTAGCTCAAATTATATAGCCTGGAAGGATCACATGGAAGTGGTATTAGAGGACAATGGTCTAAAGGAGTTCATTGATCAAGAAGTCCCCAAGCCAGTAGCAGCTAATGCCCAAGAATTGGTGGAATGGAAGAAATGTGTGGCTAGAGCGAGGAGAATCTTTATGGAGGGAGTTCGAGACCAAATAGTCTCGAGTCTCCATGGGAAGGAGACATCGTTTTCAATGTGGAAAACATTGAAAGATCTATATCAGAACAACAACGATCAGAGGAAGCTGGCGCTGAAAGACAAGCTTTAGAAAATCAAGTGTGAAAAGGGCAACACGATCTCTACATATTTGAACAAGCTCACCATCTACAGGGATGAGCTTGTAAGTGTAGGGATCACAATAGCTGATGATGAGATGGTGAGTCTTTCTCTCCTCGGTCTTCCTAAGAGCTGGCATAGCTACCAAGACTCGGTAAATGGAAGAGAGAAAATGCCAGATTGGGAATGACTTTGGTCGGATTTGATGCAGGAGGAGATAAGAAGAAGCACCAGAGATTGTTCTTCATCCAAGGAGGATGAAGAAAATTGTGCCGTAGCGAGTAAGGAAAATAAAGGGAAGGAGAATGTTTCTCATCCCAAATCGAGTTCTTCCCATGGTGGGAAAATTTTTGACAAATCAAAAGTGCGATGCTTTCATTGTCATTAGGTGGGCCATTATGCAACAAATTGTCCATTGAAGAAATCCAAGATGGGATCCAAGGAAGGATCTGAAGGTGAGGCATTGGCCTCACAGTTCAAATTGGATTTTACCCTCATCGCATGCATGGTTTCATTGATGATGGGTTGTGGTTGGTTTCTTGACAGTGGAGCCTCATTCCACATGATCGGTGATAAGAGTTTGTTCAATACCTTGGAGGAGAAAGAACTTTAGATACTCATAGCGATGGGTAATGATGAAAAGTATAGTGTTTCAGGTGTGGGCACAATTTCTTTTCAAAGGGAGCATGGAGCATGTGTCTAAGGGAAAGGTTTTCCTTAGACACATCACCACGAGACATATGAAGCAGATCGGTTCACGAGTCAAGAACCTTATGCTCTTGAGGTTCAAGATGCATGCAAAGCCTTGAGGAGCAAGGCAACTGTTGGAGACTTGGTGGTTGAGAGGGAGAGTACATTACCTCTCAACATGCAGCACCAGAAGAAGTCTCAGACAATTGTGAAGGAGCCATAATTGGTGAAGCAGCTTGAGGAGGTTGTGGAGCAGCCACAACTAGAGAAGTCGAGAGGAGACTGAGTGGAGGCATCCACTCATGCAGAGACCTCTAGTAGGGGGAAATTTCGAGCCAAGTGGGCAGAGTGTTGGGTTGTGTTATATTCTTTCCACATAGTTAACAACGGGTTTGAGGGGTACCCGTAACCCCACTTTATGGGGTCCGGGAAATTTTGGTTTTGGACCCTATGTTAGGTTGGGCGGACCCAACTATGGTTTTGTGCATGATTTTTACACATGTTTTTTGGACACGATGGTTTTCGGTCCATGGTTTTGGACGCGATGGTTTTCGTTCCATGGTACTGGATGCTTCGACATGTATAAATATGTATTGTAACATTGAAAGGAAAATAATGAAAAATCAAGCTAGTAGTCCCAGTTTTGGGATCAAGTGGGAAATCTTTGTGTATATGTGTTTTATGTGTTATGCTCTCGCATTTTTATTTTTCATGTGATTTAGAATTCATATGCAGGTAATTTCTGTATGGGGTTAAAACCTACACTTGGTATTAGAGTTGTTTTGGCTTCAAGGGGACGCCTTTGTTGCTGAGGGGTTTCACTCGGGCCTGTGGTAGACCCTGTTCAGTGGGAGCTCTGCGAGATCGATTTTGGTGGTGAAAGAAGATGGCGAGCAGCGGAAAGATAAAGATTGAGAAGTTTAATGGTCAGAGTTTTGAGTTGTGGAAACTCAAGATGGAGGATCTGTTGGTGGATAAAGATCAGCAGATTGCAGTAGATCTGGGTACTAAACCAACGGGAGTGACCGATGAAGAATGGAAGAAGTTGGATCGGAAGGCAAAGAGCACAATACGATTGTGTGTCTCAGATTCAGTATTGCTGAATGTATCA
>APFE031659507.1:14159-32684 GCA_000404065.3 Pinus taeda
TGTTTGCTTGCGTGGCCGCTGTCTCCGCTGCTTGTTCCGCCTGCCTGATTTGATCGTCCCATTTATTAAAGAGAAATTCTTTATGATTCTCATTTATTCTGGGTGCACTTGATTTTTTCCCTTCATCTTCATCCTGCCAAGCTAAGTATTCTGTCACTCATCTGTCACTCTGATCATAGTCACTTCGCAAGTCCACCACTTGATTGGTGATTTTAACGCTTAGCTCGCAATAGTGACTCCATTGTGATATCTTACGTCCCAACTCTTCCTGTTGCTGCAGTAGTTGCTCATTTAAGTCAATAGATTCTGAAATAAATTCTGCAAGCTTAGGCTCATCTTTATGCATTTCTTGTAAAATTTGCAATTGCTTTCCTTTCTCGTCTAGACTTCTTTGATAGCCTATCTACATCTGCTGAAAGTCTTCCTGCAACTTCTCGAGCTGTTTGGAAGCTTCAATATTAGCATTGGCTTATTGCAACTGTCGTTGTAGTAGCTGTATTTGATCTTCTTGTTCTTTCAACAGTTGTTGAACCTCCGATTCCTTGTCAATAGTTGCAGAAGCATATGCTCTTGCGATCTGAGACAACTTAGTGAGATTTTTAGTTGGGTTATTGTTGGGGTCTTTCCATAAGACGTCAAAATGTTCAACATCTTGTGACAGTGTATTTTCTAGTTTTCTTTTCTTCCTCTGTCTCCTTACAACTGCTTTATGTTGGGGACTATAGAATACATCCAGTGGGGAAATTTCTTCTACATTAAGTAGAAGCTCAGAAGGTGGAGCAATAGGAATGTGCTCTGTTTCTGTGACACTGCTGACTATGGTCGAAACCACTTCTTGCACAACCTGTGTATTGTTCACAGGTGTTCTTGGGGCTTTCTCTTCAAGATTGATAAGCTCATTGAAGGTTTCCCATTATTTGTCCAGTTCTGTTGTGACGAGTGGCGATTTAATGACGGGAGGGGGGACATCTCTTGGCGGGGAGGCGATAACTTGCTGTTGCGACATTGCACTTGACTGAGCTGTATCTTTAGCTGTTTCTTCGTTTTTTTCTCGGTTGCTTCCAGACCCTTTAGAATGTTCAGGCACTCCTTGCGCAGTGTTATATTTAGATCTGGAAGTGCTAGAGTTTCCACTGAGGCTAACGCTTGGAGTTGGTTATCTGGCAGGCAGTCGCAGCTTCTCTAGAGGAACACTGGCCAGCCTTCTTTCCCCGTATAACATGAATCTTTGGAGGTCATCTGGAGACAACTTCGACCGAGCTTTCCAAAAAATTTCCTAGAGTGAGCTTCTACTCTTAAACAAATCATCAAACAAATCTTTCTTTCCAACGAATACTTTTATTTTGACGTTCGTTGTGAAATCTTGGGCAACATCATTTGGGTCAAATGGCCTTGCTGGGAATTTAAATAATTGTAGACACGTCACATTCTCCACTTCAGTGAAAGAGTGACCTACATTGAACAATGAGAAGGCCCCACATGCTAGAGGAAACTGAGGCCATATGGCCTTCTTTTTGTCTTTTAGGTCTTTGGTCAGGCCGCCTTCTGAACAGGTTTGATATGCAATTTCCCGAGCCAAAAGTTTATCGGGGATATATAGAGGCAGGACATGTGGAGGTACAGTGCTTCCAAACACTCTAATATAGGTGAACCATTCTTCCCCGAACCATCTTGTGATGGGGATGATGTCTATCTGTGCCTCGGGTGAGCACCTTGGGGGGTCTTCATCATACATCATTCTATACAAGGGTAAGATAAGCCCGTGACAAATCTGGTAGAAGTGTGGGACAAACTGGGAATCCCATAACATCTTATGATAAACATGGATAGGTAATGGGTCCTGGGTAGTCCATTTCCAACCCATAGTGGGAAATTTAGACACATAACAAATAGAATCCATAACATATGAGGACAGATAAAAAGGACGATAGATCCTTTGAGACAAGGATCTTTTAGACCGGTAATTGATAACAGCTGTGTATAGATTATCAGAAAATATCTTGGCCCAATCCATAATATCGGCATTTGTGGCAGCATCTATTAATAGTAGCCATTCATACAAAAATTTATTGATATCCGGCATCCCAAATAATCTACAAAGCATGGCCGCAGCAAAACAATACGGAGAGGTGAGGGAACCAGTTCTGTACATACCGTTTTTGTCCTTTTTGAGCGGCTCCTCTTTTCTGGACCAATCTTTGGTGGTCTCTGCTAGGTTTGGGTTCTCTGCCACAAATTTCTTAATGAATTGTGCATTGTAAGTCGCCTGCGGTTCAGGAAGATGATACATAAGCTTTAAATCTTGCGCAGCGAATGATCCGATGAGCCCATGTCCTTGAACCTTGAATTGTCTGTTGTTCATCTCTGCATTGTCAAGTATCCACTTGATCATATCCGTATATGGTAGAATTTTGGGCCTTGCTGCTATCTGGTGAAGAAATGAACATGCTAGCTCCTCTAAGGACGCCTCAGAAGAGCGTTGTGAGCCCGCGATAATAGCAACCTTCATTATTCTAGGATTTTCTTCTTCAAGCAGCCTATACATGCTTTCCCATGTCGATATCCCTGCGTCTCTGTTACAGGCTATGTCTGTATACAAAGGCGCCATCTCCTTCATCTTTTCCTTCGCCTCAGAGCCTTGAGCTTTATTTTTCTTTCCCATTTCTTCCTGTGTTTGGCTTTGAATCGTCTTAGCTCCTCGTTCCTGCAGATTACGAGTGAAATGGAAATGACTGATTAAGAAAGGTGATGGGAGAGTTTTAAATGCAACAGATATATCAAATATGCCACCTTATGTGAAGTAATTCTTTACAAAAGCACGAGTCTTCATTTCATTTAATAACTGACAACTAATTCATTTACTATCATTAAAAGCACATGATCTTGAGTCAGATTATGGTAAGTGGCTTTTCTTTGAATGGCATGCCCGAAGGATTCGTGATGAAGTGATTTATGATTTGCTTACGTAACATCACAGATCACGCCATCGCAAATCGCACCATCGCAGGTTGCGAGAATATAATATCGCAGCGATCGCAACATCGCAGGTCGCAGAAGTTTGATGTTTTCCAAATCTTGTCAGCTCACATCTGCGATATGCGATCTTGCGATCGGTGTTATCGCAGATCGGTAAATCTTGAAGTTTTTTCCTTATGAGTATTACTTCATTGCGATGTGATGTTATGCTTAACACGAGGGTCTTGCGCATACTGATATTATAGAGAAATGGAGGCGTTTCCTATCTTTTCTGCAACGCGATTTTAAAGATATTTCCCTTATCGTAGACTTAGGTTAAAAATATTCAAAAGACCTTTCTAAGCTTACGATGGTAACCTTATTTTGAAGAAAGGAAACTCTTGCTTTTTTCTTTAAAATTTAGCTAAGGGTCCCCATTCATTTAGTATTTTGGACAACACTTAAATGAACAAGGGGGGGTGTTGCTAGCGACAACATAACACTATCCTATTTTTTCGCTATAGGTCAAATAATAAAATGAAACTTTAAATAAACTTAGGGTTAGGTAAAAAGGTTTAAATGAAACATTTGCCTAGGTTTATCTAACCTTATAATGAATACAACACCGCCCTTTTCATGATTATGAATTGTAAAAAAGAGCGACTGACATCCCTGACTTGACATGAAGGTGTAAACCTGATGCTAACATTTCACACATTTACAACTCCAAGAATCTATGTACATGGAAGGAAAACCTTCCATATGTTCAACATAGTTATAATAGATCCATCCATAGCTCTATTGGTGACATTCCCTTTTATGTGCACCTGTCGTTACAAGAATTTCTCTATAGATATGCCCATTGCATCTTCACGAGTAGAGTCCTCCCATGCTCAAGTCGAAGAAAATAAAGAATCCAATCTGTTTACGCAGATACAAGACCTCCAACAACAGGTTCATGATTTCTTGCAGAAAGCAAACGCCAATTACAAATAGTAACATGACTAGCACATGGTTCTACATAAGTTTTAGGATGGTGATACAGTGTAGTTGCATTTACAGACATAGAACCTCATATGCCTCCACATGAAGCTCATACCACTCCAATATGGGCCTTACAGAATCAAAAAGTTTGAGGGTGAAAATTATTTTTAATTGAGTATTCCCCTTTTCTTGTTGTATACCTAGTATTTAATGTGGAGATGCTTCGACCATATTTTCCGCCTATATTGGACACCTAGGAGGAAGCTAATAAATCTGCCCCAACATAACTCAATCCTAAATGAATTGAACAAGATAAAGAGTTTCAAATCATGAAAACTACGAGAAATATACCCTCCATTAGAACATACAACTCTACCAATTTGTCAAAGTAGGGAAACTTCTTCACCAGTGCAAGTGGCTCACTAGGAGCCAAATTAGTAGAATTCTCCCTATATAATGAGGGAAATTGAAAAAATGGAGACCATTTCTTCCTAAGGGTTGAGGATTGATCTATATGGATATCAGTGGTACCCACCTATTCCATTAACTTATTGGTTCTCTATCTTTTTGGCTATTTTTTCTTTTTGGGTCTCAATCTTTTAAAGAATTTTTTAGGACACAACTAATGCTAGATATCATTTTTGGGATTCAACTGCGTTAAGTAAGTCATGGAATTTTTTGGTGCCAAATGTTTCCATGGCATGCTTGGCCCTGGTCAAAAGTTTTATTCCTTGTATATATCTTTCCAAATAACTAATATGCACCCCAACTGTCGATTGTGTGGAAAGGTTGTGCCCTCGGGAAGTAGATGTGTTAACTAACCACATCAGGGCCTACAAATCTTCTGGTACTTCTTCTTATAGGGTTAAGGTTTTGGACCTCCAGGGTTCTATCTTTATTTTAAAAGGTAATTTTTTTAGCCTTTTTTAATAGCTTTTGTGAATGTGTGTGGCCACCATGTTAGCTAGTTTATGTTCTATAGTATTCCACTGTTTTATTTATTATTATAAGTGTGGTTTTCTCTAAATTATTGTGGTCTCTTCTATATTTCTTTATGTGTGTGTTTCATTTCCTTTCCCACCTTTCATTTAATTCCTTGTACAACCTAGATCATCCAACACAAGAAGATGATGTTGCTAATATATATATTATATATATATTATATTATATATATATAGCGAGAGCGAGAGAGAGAGAGAGAGAGAGAGAGAGAGAGAGAGAGAGAGAGAGAGATTGATGGATAAAGGGAGTAAGTGATAAAGCATAAGAATACAAATTAATAAAAATAACCTTATATTTTGAAGTGATAATCACCACTGAAACTAAGGTGATGAATAAAATGAAGATGAGATTAGATCCCTTTGCTTCTTCTAGATTAACTGTTGCTCAAGATGATGTACATAAAGTTGTGGATGTGGAAAATAAGATGACTAGATATAAAGAGAAATGATCTTTCTAGAAAATCAAGTCAATTCAAATATTTTTCCTACAAAAAGAAAATCATGCTTCCATTCATATCTGAAAGAAAATACATTTTGCATATACACACCTAGGCATGTGCATTCACCTAGATCTTCCCAGATCCATGTATGGAAAATTATAAATTATAGATACATATGCTTATAAAGCATTCAAAAATATTTTCTCGTAAGGACCTTGAAGTGTAGCAAAAACTAAAAAATAGGAAATGAAACTATAATACAAGGGGTAAGAACAAGTAATGTAGAAATCACTTATCGTCCCCTTCTATCCTTTCTTTTTTTGAACCTGTTTCCATTCCCCAGCTTTGGGGTCTATTGGAACTAGAGCCATATCACTCGTAGATGTCTGTAGAGGATGCTCTTTGTCCAAGTCTAAGCTATTTGATATGTGAACACGCTTTGTGTCCATTATGTCATCCTCTTTGTGTTCCAAATTTATCTGATGATCTGACTCTTGATTTGTCGTTAAATCCATCCCACTGTGATGTCGGGTAGTATTATCATTCTTAACTTGGGTGCCCCCATCTTTCTTTACAAGATTCTTCATATTTTCTTCTTCTTCTTCTTCTTTAGAGAAATGTGGATCTAAAAACTACCATCCCTTTGGCTTGTGCATCTTTTTCATTTTTGGGTTCTTTTTAGCCTATGGGCATGTGCTCTGAATATTTCTTGTTTGCAAATAAAAATGACATCTGAATGCCATATTCTCATAGTCTTAGAGCTTGTGACCACTGAAAATTTCGATGTTTCAATATTATGTGATCCGTTAAGCCTTTTCTCATGTCAATTTGCACACATATTCGAGCAAAGGTAAAAATACCTTTCTCTATTCTTTCCATATCCCTCTTTTTGAACTTTTCCAAAGTATTTCCAATGCCCTCTAAAACCTTATCATGCCAAAAAGGAAGAGGTAGGTTTGGAAGTCTCACACAAACTAGTAATGTTGTAACAACCATATTTGTTGCATCAAATTATGGAAACCATGGAGTAATAAAGATCCATTCTCTATGTTAGAAAATGTAACTAGGTTCTATCTTCATAATTATATTTGCACTTATGTCATTGTAAATTTAATGTAAAATAAAAAAGAAGAAAAATGATAATTTATTTTTCAAGATTGGGTTTCATGCTCAAGTCAAATTATTATTTTATTAAAGCATGTTCTTCATGATCCTTATTATTTGTATTGGTCAAAGTTAAAGGATTATTTATTGCCCTGAAAATGATTTTTTAATATGTAAATTGGGTTTAAAAACTACTCTAGATGTGAAGTTGACCCTACCTACCAAGTCGGCCTTGCCCTAGAAGACATATCTATTCGCACCCCTCTAGACTGTTGAAAAGTGTAATTAGGTTCGGTCTTCCTAATGACACGTGTAATAATAATTTTATGTAATTGATGTAAAGAATAATTTTTTTTAATGCTTGAATCATGGGTTTCATGATCAAGGAATTTTATTTTTAGAGGCTCCCATTGTGAGATATTATGTTTTGTCATCAAGTCAAAAAGTTTAGTAAAGTCAATGTCAAGGATTGAAGACCCATTTGGGTATGTAATTCATTGTAAATTAAAATTTGTTAAACCTCCAAGACCATATCGCAAGCTCTCCTTAAAGTTGGCCTAAGGAGGATTCTAGTAGGACATGTCGGCCTAAGCACTAGTTCAAGTCGACTTATTTTGATGGGGAAAACACTATATAAAGGAAAACTATGTTTCCCTTTGAGAACATACAATTCAGACAAGAATAAAGAAGAGAAGGTGTGAGAAACCTAGGAGAAGGAGCCTCCCATTAATCAAGTTGAAGAAAGTCAAGGAGAAAAAATATATTGATTTTTTTGGGGCTTGTTTTGGTTTATTCCTCCGACACGTGCGAAGAAGAGAAGTTATGTCTGCTGCTCAAGGAAGCCGAGTTGTTACAACTTTCCTAAAGGATCGAATCAAGGAAGAATAATAAGTCTTTAATCAAGCCTATTTAAAGAAGAAATTCATTGTCCAAAGAATGAGTTTAGGGGATAAAATAACCATCCATCTCTCACACTTGCTACAACTAGGGTTTTTGAAGAGGCTGAGGGTTGTAGGAAGCCAAAATCTGAAGGACAATGGAGAAGGAGGGAGAAGCAAATAGTTTGGCTCAAGAAGGAGTATCAAACTAAGAATCCTTGTGACTTGGTCTTGGAGAGGTTAAATAGGTCAAGGGTCTTGGTATTAGTATTCTTCAATTGAAGTCTCTATAAGAAGAGGAATTCATTTTTTTTTCTTCTCAAGTTGGAGAGGTTTTTTCCCTGGGGAATCACCTATATTCTGTGTCCCTTGTCTCTTCATTTTTTATGATTTGGTAGTTGTTTTATGAATAAGAATAATATAATAATCTAATTAAAGAGAAGATCCTAATATAAATAAGTAAAAATAATTCACAAGAAAGTATTTTCAAAGATAAATATTCTAATCCTAATGCCCTATATTTCTTAAAATGGTATCAGACCTAAGGTGATATATCAAGTAAAGGGAATCTCATCAAGGGACACACAAGCAGTTAAGGTTCAAATATTGAAGGACATCAAATAAAAGTAAAAATCTACAAAGAATTGTCAAAACCCTAGATTGAAGAATAAGTCTACATGAGAAGAAGTCTTGGGATCTTTAAAAGACTACAAATACCCTACTTAAGTTGAAGAGACCTACAAATCAAAGTATCTTGAATAATATTCATCTAGGAGAAGAAAGATAAAGGAAGTTGTCTCATATTCAAATATTTCTAAGGAAATCTCCCTTTTTGTTAAAGCAAGCTCCTTACCATTGAAGAATATCATCCAAGAATCATCAAGAAATCATTAGTAAGTTATCCTTCATCATCATCAACAAGGACATCACCACTGAAGGATAAAAAGTGATCTCCCTTTTTTGGAGTCATGGATCACACTTGAAGAGGACTATATTCATCTAGGAGAAGTTCTCTATTATCTATATCATCATCAAATTCAAGGAGGAAGAAAGTGGAAGAAACATCGTCACAAGAAAGTATATTTATCACTGCATCTGAATCTGTCAAAATGTCTTCTCGGAAGGAAATCAATAGATTGGTTGGGGTTGAAAACTTTCGTGCATGGAAGAAGAAGACATATTTGTATCTCATTGAAAATGAGGTCATGGAACTTGTCAAAGACTCAATCACCAAACCATCGAAAGAAGATGCGCAATCACTTACAAAGTTTATGAAAGGGGAAGTAAGGGCTCAAAGGATTGTCATAGAATCAATCAAGTATTTCCTCATCCCATATGTATCTAAACTCGAAACTTCAAAAGAAATATATGAAAAACTGTTAGAGTTGTTTTCTGTAAGCACTGCGTTATCCTCCATAATGTCTGAGATTGAGAGGAGATTGATGGAGGTAACCACAAACCATGATTTTAGTTTGGTAGTTAGCCCTACCAAACTAGAGAGGGCTATCTCTATGAAATCACATTCAAGAGATGACTGGAATGTAAAGGATTTTAGCCTAGATAGCTAGGCTCAGGTGGGTTTTGGAAAATTTAGGGGTTTGTTGTTGGATAAGCGAGAAAAAACAGGTAGTTAGGTCAGAGGACCAAAGGGTTACAAAAAAAAACATATAAAGGAGAAAGTTAGAAATACTTTTGTGATGGATCTTAGGGTTGTCAGTGTAGTGTACTATTCAGAAGAACAAAGAGGTCTTAATGAGCATAAATATCATGAATTCATTAAGAAAGAAAGAAAATAACACATAATGATATGCCCATCAAAATAGAGATTTATGAAAAGAATTATGCTTATAAACTTAAGGAAAAACCACTTAAGGATTGATGAATGAAAAGAGAAGATGAATATATTTCATATGAAACTATAACAGAGAAAATACAACATCACAAACTCACTACACATGAATTCATAGATAATAGCTACAACTGTTCCATTGATTTCCTAAAAAATTCTCAAGCACAAAGCTACAAGAGTTTTCTCCTCAGATGTCCAACCTATTCTATGACTGAGAAACTGATACCTAGAGACCAAAATAACATCTCTCCAATCTCAGGGGTCAAATCCATGACTCTAGGAACTGTTCCATGAGGTAATTAACCAAACCCTAATGTTTAGGGAAGTTAAAAACAACTTCTACAATTAACTTTCACTCCAACCTCTCTCATAAATGAGGCCAAATTTACATCAAAACAACTTACAAATAATAACCACCCAGTATTACATCATATTTACAATAATATTACTCAATTACATCATTTACATCACCCTTTTGACTTTTACCAAAGTCAAACTAGGAATTACAAAAATTACGAAGTGAAAATTTTACAAAAAACTCCGAAATTTCTAAGTGCATAGCGAGCTGTTGGAGGCCATTTTTGAGTCCCTTTCAGAACTCTAAAACCATATCTGAAGTTGGTTATGGAAATATGGGAGATTTTATATGTATTTAGAGTATTTGTGCACTCAAAATGACCCATTTTTGGCTGAGATATGGCCATTCTCTCAAGGTGTCTCCAAGTGTGCAACGAAATGGAAAAAGAAGGGCAAAAAGGTGAATTTTGGCCTCTTTTTTGAAAATTTCTCAAAAAATCAGCCTCGGACCAGGAAAGTGGGAAAATGGATTTTGAGAGGGGTTCATAATATTTTCAATAATGCTGATTTTCCATAATTTGGAGCCCTAAGGAAGAAGCGTAGTGTGGCCTCGCTGCACTCGTAAACAGAGATTGCCAAAAATTGCAAGTCTGCACTAGTCTGCACCAAAACACAAAATTTTCTCCAAATCCTTCTAGAAATTGTCTAGAGAAGCCCGATGAGATATGTTATGCAACCATGGATGAATCAGAAAGCAACTATAACTTACTCTTCTCCTCTTGGCTGATTAGGGTTTCATCTAGTTTGGCCTTCAGATCCTTGATTTTTCCCTTGCAAAGTTGATTTTCCTTGTGGTAGTGGATGACCATTTTCCTTTGCAACTTGTTATCCATGTTGGCCTTGCAAAGGACATTCTCAAGGTGGAAATTGACTTTTTCAAGCCAAAACTCCCTGTCCTCATATATTTCCATGGTAATCCTCTCCTCAAAGGTCAATTCTTCCATTGGTGGCTTTTGTTCTCTTTCCCTCTGAAGTGACTTCCTAAGACCCAATGTCCTTGGTCTCTTCCTTGCCACATTTTCTTCATGTTGTTCAGTGTCCTCATGGTCCACCACTACCTTGCCTTTCATCTCTTTCTTCTTGGCTTTGAATTTCTCTTTCTCCATGACTAGTTGTTTTGCCTTAAGTTGACTATTTTCTTGCTCAAGGAATGAAATGATGAATTTGGCCCTTGCCAAATTTTCCTTGAGCTCCATGATCCAAGAATCCTTCTCTTTGATGAATTGTTGCAAGGTTAGATGCTCATCTTGTGCCTCCAATTCAACTAGGTCAAAGTCATGCTCAATGGGATCCTCATCATGCAATGAAGCCTCATGATGTGATGGTGATCCCTTTTTTGCTGATGTAGTAGGCTTGGCCCCTTCCTCAATTTGAGGAGAAATCACAAACCTTCTACCTCTCTGATATGTCTTGATAACCTCAGGCTTAGGTGCCTTGGAAACCTCATCATTTTTTCTTGATGGCCCAACCTCCATAGGTTGTGCTGATGTGGTTTGGTGCTGGCTTGGTCAAGTGGTTATATGCATTTCCAAGGCTACCTCAATGAAGGTGTCCCATGTCATGTTCTTCTCTGCCAAACGATGGAGTAATATAACCTTTATTAGGCTATGGTGGAAGAGTCTGGGGTAATTCTCTTTGCCTATAAATTGCACCCTTTTAGACATTTTGGTTAGGCTCCTATACAAGTAGCTGCACAAATTGAGAGACTTGGCAGCTGTCAAGTGCATGAGCAACCTAATGTGGTATTAATATAGCTTGGAAAATCTTCCCTCACATGTGAAGAAATTCATGAAAACCTTAATCAATGGTGCATATCTCTCCCACAAGTATCTGAATAGGAAAACATGTGAGTGAGCTCCTTTGTATTGCGATTTCAAGTAGGGTTTGTACTCTTCTAGGTGTAGGTTTATACCTTTGAACCAGTTTTCACCATGGTTTGGTATGCCTATAGCTTGAGAGATGGTATCCACTGAAAACATGAAATCAATCCCTACAATTGTGATCTTGTATTCCTTCAAGGTGAGGGAAAATATACTTGTGGGATGCTCATGGTAACCTACTTCCTGCACTCTTTCACAAAACCCTAAACAATTGACATCTTCAAAGAATTTCATGACAAATGGGGAGGAGGTGATTTCATTGCAATTAGAGGGCTCAAATCTCAATATCTTTCCCCCCTTGTTGTACTTCCTCTTCTTTGATGGTGATGATTCAGGCTCCATACTTCAAACCCTAGGTGAAAGGCAAGCAAAAATAGTGAAATTTGCTGATGTGAGGGAATGAGGTGGTATGATGTACTTAGAAGTTGCCTGAATTTTTAAGGAAATTTAGGAGGGTAGGGGATGATTTCAGTGAGTAGGAGAAGAAGGAATTTTTGGAAATGAGTGAGGGGAGGGGGTGGAAAAAACCAAAGCACAGGCCTACCCTAGAAATATATAGGGTAGACTAGGGTTTAGAGGAAAATGATAGAAAATGAGGGGATAAGGCTTTGTGACAGATGAAAACGGTATATTAGCTACAAATAGAGGTGTAGGGACAAGGAATCTAGGGTTTAGGGTAGCAATTCATCATTTGAAGATCAAAACCATGAAAATCATGTAAACCCTAGGAAAAGAAGTATTTGATCAATTTCTTGACATATGAGGCAAAGGAGGGCATGAAAATGATTAAACTTTCTTGTTATAGAGCCTGGAGGATGAAATGACTGAAGAGGAGATTTGAGAAATAGATTTTGGTGGTCAAAAACCAATTTTGGACAACTATGCCCCGTGCGTAGCGTTTTATCCAGGTGAGTAGCATGGTCTCTCTATGCGCAGTGAGGGCCAATTTTTGCCAGTGAGGACTATGGAATCACAATTTTTTGCAAAGGAGAGGGAGAGCTCGATGTTAGGATGGTAGACAAGTGAAAATTAGTGTAAATTAGCTCCTCCATGTGATTTTATAATTTTCTTTTGGTGTTTAAGTGATTAATGAGGTAGGATGGCTCACCTCACCAATTCACTTTATTTTCGAGTTTTGTATATGCATAGGCTAAGTGCTACATTTGAGCTGCTGTAATGAAGCTTCTTCCTCTAAAAAACATGTTGTTGAGTGCCTTGTAGAGTTAGCCTCTATTTCAACAACATAGTCATCATCATACTGATCATACTTGGGTAACACGTAATTATAAGGAATGACATCAAACATACACATTAGATCAGGAGATTGATCCTCCATGGGTTGATCTACAAATCCATCTTCATGGCTGTCCATAAATGAATACATAAAACAATCACTTTTTTATCTATGGTAACTAGAATGAGTAGGATAATGGTTAGGGTTAGCAACCTCTTCTTTTTCTGCAATAAGTGGGACATGGTGTTTTTGAACAGTAAGTTCATCTCTCATGATGATATTTTGCACCATTTCTTCCATTGTGCTTACCAAAATGTCGAGCTTCACTTCTGAAGATTCCAGACACTCCTTCTCTATGTTCTCCCTCACATCTTCTTTCAACTTTGACCTTTTGACCAACAAATTAGCTTCCACAGCTACTACATTGTCCTGCATTTCATCAAGTGTGGTAGGATCCCTTTCTCTCAATTGAAATTCCATTTCTGGGTCAAAGGCATCAGAGTAGTGTAATAGAGCTAAACAGGAGGCGATTTTATATTAGCAGGCATTGAGTGGTATATATGATTGAATCTAGCTGAAAAGTGTTGCAATGTTTCTCCTAGTTGTCTTTCCAAATGATTATATTCTTCTAAAATCAGAAAATGATTTATGATGATCACCCATCTATCAAGAAATACTTTCAAAAACTGATGAAAATCGAAAATGCTTGCAGCCAGTAAGTTCTTGAACCATTTCTTGGCTTCACCTTGTAAAGATAAAGCAAAAATCCTTATACTAACACCATCTTCTTCAACCTCAAAAAGGTCGAGAAAATATTCAAAACTCTGATTGTGTTTTTCAGTAGTGATGTTACCATATTCTCCATCAAGCATGGGAAGATATTTATAATAATTTTCAGGGAAATCATGGAGTATAGGAGGTAAGATGAGTGGCTTGTATCTATCTGGAATTTTACAAGGTGTAGGAGCATGTACAAAAGCTATAGAATTAGTCTTGATCTCTTGAGGCTTATCAAGTTGAAGATGGTCATCATAAGATTCAGAGAAGGGTCTTGATCAAGATCAAAACTTGTATTCAAAATCTTCAGAGGAAAGGAATCAAATGCAAGTTTGGGATCTTTTCTCAAATATAGTATACTTTGGAAAAACTTCTTGACATTCTCAAGAAAAGAGAAGCAATAATTTACAATAAAGAACATGAAGTCTTGGATGAAAGTCTAATTTGAATACCTGATCTTCCCATATTGACCTTTCATTTTTCTATTGGTAAGGTTCATCCTCCAGTGGGGTCTTTGAATTAAATTTGAAACTAATTTGGAGTCACCAAGTGATTGATTTAAGCCTTCATGTGTCTGACTACTATCCACCATCAACAAATCAAATCTGATCCTTTGCATTCTTTCCCAGGGAAGATATGATCTCTCGTTTCCCTGGCAACGATGCCAAAATGTTATCTTCCATAATGTCCCAGGCTTAGAGGAGATCGACGGAGGTAACCATAGACTAAGTTTTTATTTTGGTAGTTAGCCCTACCAAACCAGAGAGGATTCTTTCTATGAAATCACAGTCAAGAGATGACTAGAATGTAAAGAATTTTAGGCTAGATAGCTAGTGTTGGCTTGTTGAGGCCTGACCCAGGTTCAGAGTTAATTAGCGAAACCAATCCCTATACTACTGGCCCTTTTGGCAACAGTCTGTGGAGCATGGACTGAGGTCTCACTCGAAGTAGTATGGGAGGGTGCTAGAACCAGGTTTTTGCACCCTTGAGATGTTTGATAGGTACAACTAGTCCTGAGTTTTTTCTTGCATGTAGGTCAAATCACGCACTTCCCGTTCCTCGTAGCCTGATACATTACCTTCACGCAGCCCTAACTAGGGGTTGTGTTGTGCTCTGCACTATCACCTGAGATATTACTTATCTTCCAGTGTTAATTAATTACCTTCACCTACTTGAATGTCTTAAGTCATAATTAGCAATACAAAACATTCATACACGATTGTGCAGTAAATAAACAATATACTTGCAAATTATAGCCAATCATGCATTAACCCAGGAAGATATACACAGAATTATAGCAAAACTTATTTTTATTGATTCTCCCCATGGTTATAGAATCAACCTACCCTGTGCACTCAGCTATAAGGGTCCGTGTACTCGGTTGCAGACTATTAGGCCTCTGCGCACTCAGCTGCAGAGCCTTCTCCTACTCTACGACCCACAAACACACTTTACACTTTGACTTAATCACTTAGAATTCTCATTCTTTCCTTCTCTTTCTTCTTTTCTATACTTAGAGCTTCACTCTATTTATACAAACCCATGGTCCATGGAGCATGGGTAGGTCTATCCAGCCGACATTACATTACAAAAACTAGGGTGGACAACCTTGTGACTCTATTATACTTTCGCGCCTCGCGCCTGCAATTCACAGAGATTTTACAAAAATATTTGGTCAAAACTTGGGCTTTAAGCCCCAAAACATGCCTTGGGGGGATTCCATGCCCAAAATCTACACTCAAGTGGGTTTTGGAAAATTTAGGGTTTTGTTGCTAGATAAGGGAGAAAAACCAAGTAGTTAGGTCAGAGGATCAAAGGGTTACAACAACAAAGATATGAAGGAGCAAGGTAGAAATACTTTTGTGATGGATCTTAGGGTTGTTAGTGTAGTGTAGTGTTTAGAAGAAATAAGAGGTCTTAACGAGCATATATATCATGAATTCATTAAGAAAGAAAGAAAATAACACATAATGATATTCCCATCAAAATAGAGCTTTATGAAAATAATTCTACTTATAAACTTAAGGAAAAACCACTGAAGAAATGATGAATGGAAAGAGAAGATGAATATATTTCATATGAAACTATAACAGATAAAATACAACATCAAAAACTCAGTGCACATGAATTCCTAGATAATAGTTGCAATTGTTCCTTTGATTTCCTGAAAATGCTCAAGTACAAAGCTACAAGAGTTTTCTCCTCATATTTCCAACCTATTCTATGATTGAGAAACTGATACATCAAGACCAAAACAACATCTCCCCACTCTCAGGGATCGAATCCATGACTCTAGGGACTATTCCATGAGGTGTTCTAACCAAAAGCTAATGTCTAGGGAAGTTAAAAACATCTTCTACAATTAACTTTGACTCCAACCTCTCTCATAAATGAGGCCAAATTTACATCAAAAAAACTTAAAAAGACTAAACACCCACTATTACATTATATTTATAGTAATATTACTCAATTAAATCATTTACATCACCCCTTTTAATTTTAGCAAAGTCGAACTAGGAATTACAAAAAATTACACACTGACAATTTTACAAAAATCTCAGAAATTTCCAAGTGCGCAACGAGCTATTGGAGGCCATTTTTGAGTGCCTTTCTGAAGTCCAAATCTAGATTGGAACTTTATTTTGGAAATATGGGAGAGTTTAGAAGACTTTAGAGTATTATTTCACTCAAAATGACCCATTTTTAGCTAAGATATGGCCATTCTCACAAGGTGTCTCCAGGTGCGCAGCGAAATGGAAAAAGAAGCGCATAAAGGTGATTTTTGGCCTCTTTTTTGCAAATTTTCTCAAAAACTGAGTCTCAAACCAAGAAAGTGGGAAAATAGGTTTTGGAGAGGGGGTCATAATATCTCCAAAAATGTTGAGTTTCCATAATTTTTAGCCCTGAGGAAGAAGCACAGCATGAGATCGTTGCGCTCCTAGATAGAAATTGCCAAAAATTGCAAGTCTGCACCAGTCTGCATGAAAACACAAGATTTTCTCCAAATCCTCCAACAATTTGTCTAGATATGTCTGATGAGGTATTTTATGCAACCATGGATGCATCAACAAGAAAATGTAACTTACCCTTCTCCTCTTGGCTAGTTATGGCTTTATCTAGTTTGGCCTTCAACTCCTTGATTTTTCCCTTGCAAAGACGATTTTCCTTGTGGTAGTGGATGGCCATTTTCCTTTGCAACTTGTTATCCCTGTTGGCCTTGTCAAGGATTTTATTAAGGTGGAAATTGACTTTGTCAAGCCAAAACTTCGTGTCCTCATTTATTTCCATGGTAATTGTCTCCTCAAAGCTCAATTCTTCCATTGGTTGCTTTTGTTCTCTTTCCCTCTGAAGTGCCTTCCTAAGACCCATTGTCCTTGGTTTCTTCCTTTCCACATGTCCTTCATGCTACTCAATGTTCTCATGGTCCACCATTGCCTTTCCTTTCATCTTTTATCCGAATTTAAACAGGAACACAATAAAATATAGAGATAACCATATACACAAAGATGCAACGAAAATAATGCTTCATTTCATTAATGGAAAATACCGAAATATGCTTACAACCAGAAATGGAAATAAACCAGCTAGGCCGATGGTAGCTTATCTCTGAGAAGAGATGTGGTCTCTACATGCCTCTAAACTATTCCGAATTGTGTTACAATGAGGCTTGAAGGCCTATTTATTGTTGAGAAACAATGGTGTTGGAGAGGTAAATCCCCTCTACGAATAGAGGCAATCCCTACTAGCCCAGAACGGGTCTAGCAACAATCAAACAATGCTATCACGCAAGTTCCTAATTGCAAATAAAAGATAGGTGATGAAGACCTACTTGAGATCCAACGCTTTAGTTTGTAGAAGAGACGTCACCCACGTTCCTTTGCCTTGGCCGGTCACGATCCTCCACTATCCATGTGAATGGACACCTGCACACAAAGAGAACAACACAAACACAAGCGTGAAATCTAATATATGCAATTATACATCAGTCAGGAAGGATATAATTCAACATCAACCATTACAAGTACAACGAGAATGGAACCATAATGATAGTCATGTCTTATTAATAATCAATAAAGGAGAATACAACCAGCGTCCTGACGTCAAGTCCCCCTTTGGCTGGGTGCTCAGCTACACAAGTCTTGCAAAAGCTTGAAGGGGTGAGGGACAAGCTCTCTCTCTCTCTTTAGTGACAAAGTCTCCTTACTTAGGTAAAGCCTTATGGATACCAAGAGGGCTTCTTGCAACTCCAATCTTTTGATATCTTCCTTTCAGCACAAGTATTGCCACTAGAGTCAGAACTATTAGAACTAGCTTGCTCAAGCCACGGAGACAAGCTTTTATAGAGGAAAAGGAAGAGATAAGGTCAATCACAACAATAATGGATTTGGCTTCATCAATTGGAAACTTCCATGGAATGGTGGCAAACTACTTTCCATCTAAGGAGATTCGAAGCCAAACCATCCTCACTTAACTTGGAGTCAGTTTGGTGAATGAGTTGGACAGAACCTTTGGAGGTTTGATTAGTTCAAAACCTTGCCCAAAATGGTTGGCGCGATTGCGACTCTAGGACAGAGAGCTAATGGCGCGCCCTTTCAATAGGATTTTCCCCATTGGCGCGGGCATAACACAGGGCACCAGCGCTAATGCAAAAAGGGCTGTTTTTAAGGGCAATGAGTAGGAGATGTCTTAAGGGCATATGAAGCTCATGTTTAGAGGTGAATAATGCAAGTGGTTTCAAGTCTTGTCACTTCCCTCAAGTCCCGGAATGTGTTCTCCAAGGTGCAGGAGAGGGGTAACAGGGATGGTGAAAATGGTGACAAATTACTGTGTAACAATGGACAACCCTTCACATTCCAAAACCTAACCCTAGAAGATGAAACGCCAAGTTGTGGGCCCTGTTTTGGGTAAATTGGTACATCAATTTCCCGGGGTCGTAACTTTGGCATACGATCTCCATTTGACGCGTATGATAGCTCGTTAGAAAGATCTATCCAAGAAATACCACTTTGGGAAGGGTAGCATCGGTCCATGGACCCATGTTGCCCCCATATTTCCCAAAAAACATC